>CAEGAF010175688.1:0-78900 GCA_903067075.1 Micropoecilia bifurca | reverse complement strand
AACAAGTTCCTCTTTAATGTATTCTTTTTTTTTTTGCTTGCAGCTGAGTGTGGTGGTAGCTTCAAGGGAGAATCTACAGGGCGAATCCTGTCTCCAGGGTATCCGTTTCCCTATGACAATAACCTAAGATGCACCTGGACAATTGAAGTCAGCCCTGGCAACATTGTCAGGTACCTCTTCTCTGAGATTCATGGATCTATATTATGATTAACTTGTAGTAACCTAAAGTAGCATTTATACATTTTGAACTTTTTTCTAGTTGTTCCTGTTACTAACACAATTGTATTAGGATTATATATTATAAATGAATACAAAAGTCCATATTTTATGTTCAGTTCACATTTGTGTTCAGTTCTGTTTTTTCAGATGCCTCTAAATAATATTTAATTTCCCAAAGTCCCCTTAATAGTATATAGATCCCACCTGTGTGTAATTTAAGGTAAATCCAGACAGATTAAGCTGTCCTGTAAAACTCCAGAGGTATGTTTGGGGAATTATAGTAAATAATCAACTCCCTAAAGACCAATGAACAATACAGGAATAAAGTTCTGAAGAAGTAGAAATTAGACCCAACTTCTCAAAACCTACCCAAGGTTTCAACATCTTAAAAAGGTTTTTTAAGTCCAGTCCAATGAGCACAGCTGAAAATCTGCAAAGACTTGGTCATTCACCTAGACTGTTAGGTGAGGCAGGGAGAGCAATAATCAGACAGCCACCCTTTATCGCACGTGAAAATTCAGCTTATTTTCACCTGCAATAAAATAAGCTGAATGGTGAATTGTCACCATTCAGCTTCTTCAACAGTAACCTTGAAGAAGCTAATGAGATTTGCAGCTCAGGTGAGAGTGTATGTTTGCATTGTAGCGGTTAGGGGTGAAGTCCACAAGTCTGCACTTTATGAAAGTGTTTCAAGAAGAAAGCAGTTGTTGAAAGAAATCCATAAAGTACTATTTGTATTTGCCAAAACTCTGTGAGGGAGCAAACAAGTGCAAGAGACACCAAAAGGCCAGACCAAAATTGTGCTTGTTTGGATACATCACTGTCTGGAAAAAAAAGAGAAACTACAGCTGTATGTCACAGTAAATACAGCATCTTCATGGGCTAAAGTTATGGGGGCTTCATCATGCTGTGGCAAATTCATTTTTTTCTTTAGCAAGGACAGAGAAGCTGGTCAGAAGTGATGGGAAGATAGATGTTTCATCAACAGGCCTGTGTAGAGAATCTCACTATTGGAAGCAGAAATATTTCTTGATACAACCTAATAAACACCAGGCCATCCAAATATTTAGGAGATGTTGGTTCTACAGCGTGGGGGACATTGAAATCATTTAGGACCTCAAAATTTAACACAGAGATTTTGCCTAAAACTGCATTGTAAGCCCATCTTTCATAGCCAAAGATCAGTTTTCCAAAAGATCTAAATAAAATACAACTATTTCATTTTTTAATACATTTTTTGAATCGAGTTGAGCTTGAAAACTTGAGGAATTTCCGTCACAGTTAGATGTCTTCAGAAGAGTTGGCCTCCAGCAATTCTTTCAAGAATGATTGGAAAAGAACAGCAATGGAGCCAAGGGACTGCAAGGGACATGATAGCTTTTTTGTTCTGGTTGAAAGCATCTCGTGTTGCTTCATAATTCAAATAGTTTTGGCTTTCAGGGTGACGTAAACATGTTATACTTTCATAAAGTTGGTCACAATAATGCTCCTTGTCAGAGGAGCTGCTTTAGGTTGTTAGGTTGTGCTTAGGTTGTCATTGCAAATCATCTTCTGGTCTTCTGCTATACTTAACTTTGTCTGAAAGTGATCAATGATTCCAAAGGTTTGGTCAACTGTCCACAATCATACAGTCAGTATTCCAAGCTAAATTGGCCTGTTGCTTCCACCTTAGTTTTGTTCTTTTCTGTCTTTTTTCCCCAGACTGTTTTTTTAAAAAAATTATATACTTAAAATCTGGGCTGTTCAAAGAAATATAGACATTATAAACTTTACGTTTTTCTTTCAAATTCACCTCTTTCAGTCTCCAGTTTCTTGCGTTCGACACAGAGGCGTCTCATGACATCCTGAAAGTCTGGGACGGGCCTCCTGAGAATGAGATGTCTCTGAAGGAGGTCAGCGGTTCACTGCTGCCTGAGGGAATTCACTCCACTCTCAACATTGTCACCATTCAGTTTGAGACGGACTTTTACATCACCAAATCTGGTTTTGCTATTGACTTCTCAAGTAAGTATGCCTTCTGTAGTTTGTTTGCTCTTAGTTATTTTAAAAATGAAAATACTAATTTGCTTAAACTTACAGTACTCCACACATTGGGATTGTGAAAAGGCTTCCTGTTTGCTATAGTTTGTCACTGTCAGCATTTATATTGCAGAGCATCCCTTTATCAATAGCACAAGTGAAAGTGAAAGCTCATAGTATTTTACACTTCATTGCTGACTGTCTGCTGCTTGCTGCTCAGATATTAATGTCCTCCATGAGCTCTACTAATGACTAGTCTAAAGGCTAAAGCACCTGCAAGAAAGTGGAAAATGAAAGACTGTGTAGAAGATGATAAGTTGGAAATGCACTCACTTTAGCATAAAGGCATAGCTGGCTAATGTAAATATCATCTATATAAAATTCAGTGCAGTCCAAAATGAACTTGATTTTCATGTTGCGTACCATACTGGTGCACTGTTTGACTGAGATACTCATTTTCAGATTAAAATAAAATTAGTATTGCAAAAGTGTAATTTTTCCACCTCAAAGATTTTCAAGTGGTAGTTGAGAATTTCACTAGAAATCCATGCAAAGTTTAATTCTGTTTTAAACTTTATCATGTTTTTGAAACACAGTTGTTCTGTCTGTCATGACATAATTAAGGATTTATGTTTGCATTCTGTTTATTCTAGTCATGTTTGTTGCTTTGTGGTCTGCATTCTCATTGATTTGTTTGTTCCCTATTCTGTTCCGTTAGCTCTTTGCAGAATAATTTGACAATCATCACACCTAATTTCTTACTGGTTATTTATGCTTTCAGTGCGTTTAGTTTTTGACTTGCATCAAATCTACTTGATTTTTGCCTCTGCTACTCCGCTCAAGTCCAAACTTGTGGTCTTTTGTTTTTGTATAAAACAGCAATTAGAACATAATTGGTCTTCAGATTTCTAGTTTTTGTAAATCTCTGACTTTTTGATGTCATGTTTTTTTTATTCTGACTTTCCTTTTAGGAACTATAACATATGTCTTATATCAGTATTCATTGTTTCATAATAACACTTTGCTCTACATTCTGCAATTTCTAATGTTCATTGGAACATATTTAATGTTTAAACTTGACTGAAATTAAGATTTATTTCATGTTTTTGTAATTTCACAAATTCTCCTCAAAGTAATTAGTGAAAAGGTATTTGTAGATTTTGTGGAGACAATTATTTGGGTTATTGTTTAGATATCTTGTGAATATGGAATGTCTGCAGTGATGACACACAATCCCATTAAATTTGTCTTTATTTGGGTCATGTATGCACCTTTTATTTCACCCTTGAGATTATTTTATTTTTTAAGCTAAATTACAATTTCCTATGTATGCAACAAAATTGTATAAAACTCACAAATTTAAATTGAAATCCTTAGTAGTCTTTAAAGGTGGAATATATGAGGGAAATAATATTTTTTCTTCACTAGACTACTCTCGCTGTCCCTGAGCTGCTGCACAGCTGTGGACTGACTGATATCAGCCAGTAATTTGCTCAGTGTTGCCTATATTTTCAGTTTAACAGCTGTCTACTATGAGATACAAGTCTGGGTACATGTGTTCTTCACTGATTTCCTGCACGTTTGATCCTGAAATGCATATGCTGCTGTATCGATGTGTTACATGTGTGTATCTGTGTGTATGTTTGCCCTTCAGGTTCACTGGCAACAGCCTGCAGAGATCCAGGTATTCCCATGAATGGCAGTCGCAACGGAGAAGGGCGGGAGCCCGGCGACTCCGTGACCTTCTCTTGTGATCCGGGATATGAATTGCAGGGAGAGAGCAGAATCACCTGCATCCAAGTGGAAAATAGATACTACTGGCAGCCCAGCCCTCCAAGCTGCATCGGTGAGGAAGAGGGGCGATAGTGTGACTTGGAGAGAAAAGGATGGATGTGCAGAGGCGATAGAGAGGAGTGTATGGATTGAAGGAGGGAGTGAGGGAAGGTAGGGGATCAGAATAAATGAGAAATAGTGAGAAGAGGTGAGTGAAAGTTAGTTTAATAACAGGCTGCAACTCTCCCTCACTGGTGTCTTTAAAATACATGAAGGTTAAACAAGACTCTTCAGATGTGTTTGAGCTGTTGCCAGCTCTTATGTGGACAAATCCACTTCAGTTGCCTGTTAAATACTGAGGGCTATAGTCTCCTGTCACATTGACTTATTAGAGCTTAGCTGCTAATTACTTAACAACGCAATTAGAAATAATTACACCAAGTAGTTTAATGGAGTTAAAGTTGCTGGTGGCTTATCTAAAGACAGTGGTATTCTGCTTTAGAAGAACCTGGTTGCATTTACTGGTCTTGTATGATCTTTACAAATCCTTTAAAATTGTAAAGTTGCTCTTATTTCAGTGTAAGAGGAGTTTACAACATTCAGCCGCCATCAACGTCTTTTTGGAACTTTTTGGGCTGAAATTCAGCAAAAGCTGGAACCCTAAACACTGAATTACTGTATTAAAATTACAGAATAAGAATGTTGTTTTATTTTTTTATTTATCTGGAAAGATTAATAAACAATAAAAAAAACATAAAAATAAGAAACATAAAAAAAACAATAAAGATTTTAGACTTTGTCTCAATATTTCCAGACTTGAATCTCATAAACATGAGATCCACACCTGCATCTCACATTCAGGTGTGGAAGTAGGCATTAATGTAAGGGGACTATCGCAGGTTATTCAAAAATAAATGGCACTGACTGTTTAATCAGAAATGTGATTTTAGTTTCTGTTTGTCTTTTGTCTTGAGATATTATCATTTTAACAGTAACTGACAGTTGATTATAATAGTTTTATTTTCTGAAAAATATTTTGTTTAGTATACATATGTTAAACTAGTAATTGTGAATGTATAACCAACTAGAGGTTATGCATATAATGAGATACTTATATCATTTAAATCATTCGAAAAACACACATTTTGGCCTTTTACAGAGGCCCGGCAGAATATTCTACTACAAAAATGTCCACTGAATGACCTGCTGTCCTCATTTTTCTACCCCCACCTCAAACCAAATTCTGCTTGCCTAAAGACTTTACAGGAGGACAGGAACATTGGACAACTTTTTATACCCACCATTTTTCTTCTACTTATTTCTTCTTTCCTGCTTTGCCTCTCAAGCCCCCTGCGGTGGGAATGTGACCGGGTCTTCTGGATTTATCCTGTCTCCAAACTATCCACACCCGTACCCACACAGCAAAGACTGTGACTGGCTGATTGCAGTTCACTCTGACTATGTGATTTCTCTGGCCTTCATCAGGTAAACTGACAATGTCATAATTTAAAGACAGATTATGAATAAAGCCATCGCACCATGTAAAACTTAAATAGAATAAGCATGAATTATACTGCTTATTGCTATTATTCAGAAAATACTAGTGTGAAATGAATGTCTCAGGGTCAGCTCTCCCCTTTACCAATTTAGTGCTGAAGTCTTTGCAGTATATAACAGAAGAATATGGAAGACAACTGTGTAAAAATGTAAAAGTTTAATCTTTCTGCAGATGATACCAAAAATTTAAGAAAAAATATATATACAGTATATTGTGTCTTTTGAGGACATGGCTTACTGGCTTGCAGAAAAAAGCTTTTTCCAAACCTGTTATGTTTGCAACCTGGCTGTAACTCAATGAACCCAGTTCGCCTTGGGTGCACAGCAGCTCAGTGTGTGCCATGGAAATGCTTGTTTTCTGCTGTGGAACCAGCTAAGACATAACCGCATGGAGAAAAGTTTGAAATGTGTGCTATGCAGAGAACCGTGTTTGAGACCAGGTGTATTTGGAGATAATGGAATACTGAATTTTCTCAGTAGACAGCTGGAAGACATTCCATCCACTTTGCTCAAACATGGTGACACTGAATTTTTGGGTGAATACTTTATGGCAGAAGTGTGATATGAGTGTAGCTCATTTCTTGTGCTGAATAAAACCCAGACCATGAACCTGACATTATTAAGTGCAAACTAAGCATGTGGCCTGACTCCAAAAATTTCTTAGGACTACTTCCTCTCACATATATTATTTGTTGTCTTTTTCTTCTATGAAGGCATGCAAAATAGCATTGGTTTATCCTTTCGGCACCATCTGTCTTCTCTCACTTAAGTAGAAACAAGTCTCCAGAAATCTTTTTTTCAACTTTTTCTTTCAAAACGAACCGCTAATAAAGTTACCACAATCCAGGCTCCCTCTTGGGAATGCCAAATGAAAGAATGGAGATATGATTTTAAATTGGAGCTGCCTTGATCTAACTCAAACGCAATTATCTCCAAGCTATTTACATTTTTGTCATAAACCGTGCTCATTATTTTGAAAACAAATGCTCCTCTCCCTCTTGGTGCGGCGTATGATTTGATATACGGCGCTACAATATGAAACGATCTTTTCACACTGCATTGCCATCGCCGTCTGGGAAAATTTTGTGCCACTGCAGTGTCACAACAATTTAATCTCCTCTCACCTCTCTGGTGAGATATCTTATTTATAAATATATATATCTTTTTATCAAGGCACAAAACAAATCTCTTGGCATGACTCACATTTTGCACAGCAATACTTACACTCATTTTAAAACCATCTCTTAATGTGCATTCTGGTGGCTGGAAATTAGCAAAACAATAACTTTTATCTTCTGCCTTTTTTTGCTTCTTTTTTTTCGCAGCTTCAGCATTGAACCCAATTATGACTTTTTGTACATATATGATGGGCCTGATAGCAGCGCTCATCTGATTGGCAGTTTCCAAGACAGTAAACTTCCAGAGAAGATTGAGAGCACCTCCAACTTCATGTACTTGGCATTTCGAAGCGATGGCACTGTGAGCTACACTGGCTTTCACTTGGAATACAAAGGTACTGTAATTGCCTTTGCAAAGCTGGATTCTGCATCTATTTTTGCAGAATAATTTTCTGTGTTGGCGGGGGGGGGGATTTTAGCGTAATGAATTATAAATGAAGGGATTTGAATTTAGAAATGTCCACGGCTATATTATTTAGCCTTGAATTTACCCCTTTATTTTTACTTGTTTACCAAATGAATACACCATTAGTTTATGGAGTTTTAATTATTCTGGCGGATCTCTTGCTTTCTGTTTGATGGTCTACATTTATATTAATTTATGCCCAAGTGCGAGCTTACTCGTGTTTCATAGCTGTTCCTCTTGTAAAAGCTTTGTTATTTTGATTGACAGCAAAACTGCGGGAGGCTTGTTTTGATCCTGGGAATGTAATGAACGGCACTAGAATGGGTGCAGACTACAAACTGGGATCTATGGTGACATTTCATTGTGAGGCTGGGTACCTGCTTCAGGGCCACTCCACACTCACATGTGTCATGGGCAACAACAAGAGACCAGAATGGGACCGAGCCAAACCTACCTGTGAAGGTAAGAGGCAACATTTCAGCTGTGAAAGCCCTGAGGTGCTTAATTCTTTACTGCTAGAATCAGCTTTAGTACAAAAAAAGTACTTTAATGTCATGACTTTTATGTGGATAAAATGGGGGCTTGTAGTTTATTTAAAATACTCATACAACATTTATGCACCACAGGCATCCTAAGCATGCACTGTAAGAGTAATGCATTTCCTTCTGCAAGGGAAGGCACAGAGCAGGCTTGTCAAACATTTCATTAGCATTAGCTTAGATGAAACTCCTCACAGACATGGATCACAATCAGCTTATAGGAAAAGCTCCTTTCTAGAAAATTAAGTCAAATGCATTTTAAGACCTGCAGCCAATTTGCCATATCAGATTAGAAAGCTGTCTTTTAAAACTCGATAATGTATATTTTTTGCTTTGTCTCTTCCAAAATGTATATTCAATCAGTGGTGAAATGTTTTCCAGCTCCTATTGGGGACATATCCAGGATCAAATTGGGTGAGATGCAAAATCCCTCCAGCAAATTCTTGGTGTTCTCTGGGGTACAGCATCCAAATCACTGCAGATGGCTTGCTCACCTGTCCAGCTCATACTTCATTTTTGTTACACCATGAACAGGATTTTGAGGAATTTAAGCTCCCAATGTTGATGCAGCAGCTTAGCTCCAATGTGGAGGACATAACAGTCTGTAGGTCATTACACTGGCCTGAAACCTCAGCTCGTATTCCACATAGTTCCTAAATTTTCTGTCATTGATGGAGAGTTCAGTCCCACGTATAGTTGCAAAATCCAAGTTTTTCCAACTTTTCTTCAGCTTGTACTTTAGATCAATTCATGGTCTGAGACATTTTTTGTCATGGACAAGTGCATCTAAAAAAAATCTGAACATTTTGAGAAGGCCACATTTGTGTGTCTGTTTTTTAGAAAATGAACATAATTTATTATAAAGAGTAGACTAAATTTAAATAAAAAAAATATCCTGTAACAAACTCTTCATGCATGAAGAGGCGGTCTATTATTCAGTGATCAGAATCTATAGGTCAGCATTCAGTAACAAAAATAGATGTCCACCTCCTTTTGTTAAATTTAAAAATTATAACAGCACAAACCCAAATGTTTGATGCACACACATGCACAAATATTTCAAAAAAAATTTGAAAGTGTTTAGACCAAGAATTTATTTCAAAGGAGATGTTTACAGAAACTCATCTGCAATTCAAAGTAAAGAAAAAATAGGAAGAATTTAAGGAGATGGAAGAAACTACACAGTATCTCCCCCACAGTTGCATCATTTAATGCATTTTTGAAGTGTCGTGTCTGCTAAGGTTAACTTAGAATTTAGCTCCTATTTCATTGTGAAATGGGATCACCCACTTTCACACCAGGGAGAAATTCATTTCCTTTACAGTTGGAACGTGCAAAACCTCACTAATCAGTGCTGAAGATAAGAGCAGTACTAAAAGAATACGAGCATCTCTCTGCAACGATTGTCACTCAGAGACTAAGTCTGAAAAGATCACCTAACCAGGCTGAATGTCATGCACCAATGTACTGAATGTCGAGTGACTCTTCCATCATTTTATTTAGATATAAGCTGATGTAGTTGTCATTTTTCATCTTTTAAAAGGTTAAATGTGTACTATATTTCATGTCAAACTGTATTATCAGCAGCTGCATTCTTTGCAAATATTCACTATTTTATGTGTTCCTACCCTGTTGTGTTTTAAAACCTGTATCAAAAAGGACTCTACATGTGTTGTTGACTAACTGGAATAAGAATATTTTGTGGGGTTTTGTCAAACGATGGTGATAATCATCAAAATGCTTTATTATTACATTTATAGTATTCTAATAAATAAAAGGTGCATACATTTTTAACCACATATCTCCTTCAATGATAAGTAGCACACTTCTTACCCCCATGGATATCCTTTTGCATATTCTCAAAGCTTTTTTGCACATTTCCACTTGGCTTTTCTTTTATAACTGTCTCCAGTTGTTCACAGTTGAAAGAACTTCCCATGACCACTTAGTCACCCTTATAAATAATTTTTGACATCTCTTTGTAAAAATGGAAATGCAAAACATTCTGGCACAACTAACGCCTTCATGGTGAATTCATTACTTTTTTATGATGTGTATATACGATTTAGCCACTAATCCATTTTAGCATTTTGCCCTCTACCATGTTCTTTGTACCTTAGTGTAAGGTTTGCATCAGCAGTCAATGTCTGCCAAAGTGAACACAAGGTTTTCAGCAGGAAATGGTCATCTTTGAATCAAGATAGCATGGATTTGGTCATGCAACACTTTGTCAGACACCGGGCAAATTGCCCCGCTTTTTAAACAGTATTAATTCTGCATGGTGTTGAAGAGTTCACTGGTGTGATTTGAGTTTGTTCAAAGGTACTGCTGAACTTAAAGGCACAGTTCAAGAAGATGTTTGATATGATATTCTGTGAAAATTAGCTACACTTTTACCTCTAGTAGACACCTCTCTTGAAAATATTCCTCTGTATAATGACACAATATACTGTGATAGATATAAATAGTAATGGCACAAAATAAAGAAAATAAGACTCTTTTGAAGTATTCATTAGAATCACAGAGTAGGAATGGAGAGGATTTTATACTGTTATATGATTTAAAAGTACAATATTATTTCACAATATTTTATTTATATAAAATTGAGTGGTAATATTTTTTCTACCAACTAAGAGGTGCATACAAAAAATCTTTCATTTAAAATAAACATTAATATCTTGTGATATTCATGTATCCTGCATTTTATAAGATAATCTACCTGGGCATTAATTTAAACTGACTCAGTCTTTGCTTTGCTTAAACTTTCAACCATTTACATACATAAACTTATGTTACATAAAACATAAGTTTCTCGTCACATTTGTGTCCCTACATTTGTTTAATTATGCTCTAGCAGTTTCCTTTTTCTATGAATATAATTCACATTTAAGTGGTGATGAGGCTCTTTAAATGTAATCAGCTCTAAGTCTTGGAACGTTGAACATCTTTATTCACAGCTGTTCTCTAGCAGACTCTAACACTGAAGATCTGATCTTTCTTGAAACTAAACCTTTGAGACTTTAATCTTAAATCAAAGTTTAAATAATGTCCAAATTTAATTAAAAATGTAACTTTTTTCTGAGCATCTAGAGGATTCTAACCAATCAATCAATGAAAGCACACAGAACTACCTGAAGTAAGTCTAGTCTCGTGCTCTGCTGTTAGAAGAAAATCATTACAGCATGAAAACTCATTTTTTAAGGTCTCTCTTAAAATCGCCAGCAATGGGTATCTCTTATTTTCTAAGAGCAGTTTTCTTAAACTCCCTTTCCCATGTGTTCATCAGCATAGCATGAGTGAGTGTCCCGTTTGCTATCGTCACATATGTGACGATAGCAAGTGTGTCATGCTTCTTGCTTCTTGAAAATTCAAATATGACTAAATTGCTTATAGATCACTTTAAATGACTTCTTCTAAATGATTCTTGCGTGTTTCGCTGTTTGAAGCAGTGGCACCACATGCACCATGGTACAAGTCGAGTTGGTCCAGAGCAGCTGGTGACAACTATCCATTGACAAATGAGTGCATGTTTGTTTACTGTAGAGGGTCCCATACCTGATGGCTCTGTCCATCAGGTCTGACATAAGCACATGAGGGAGCCTCTTGGCAAATTAGGTATATCACGAGGAGCTTAAGATGAGATTCTAGAATGCGATACAAATGCAGGGTAATTTTAGTCCTATATTGCTGAGTTATTAACCAAATGAATACCTGTCAATGGTAATATGAGGAAGTATAGTAAATAAAAACATGCAGGAGCATGACTGGTTATGTTTGCAAAATGACAAAAATGTGATTAATGTAAATTAATAAAAAATAAATATAAGTAACTTATGATTACCAAAAGAAAAGCTAAGAAGATGCCCAAAGCACATGTTTAATATACCGCCAATGTCATGTAGAGCAGCCTTCCAGTGTAGTTTCAAGTTTTTATCAGTTCCACCCCTGACTGGTATCTAATGCAAAACCTGGGTCCCTTTACCAATTCTATTTAGAGCACTGCTCTCACAGCGGCAGAATTGGGCAATGTTAATCTTAGATTTTAGAGTTGTCCTTTAGGTATTCCTCTGTTTTTTTTTAACTCTCTACTTTTGGTCATTTTGTTGAAATGTCGACATTTACTTTGGATAGATGTGTTTGTGTATAAATCCTATTCTGTTTGATTTGACCAGACTTTATGAATAAATAATAGCTCATCAACAGCATGTTTGGTTTCGCACCTTCATGAAAAAAGTGTGTACCGCTGTAGGATCAACTCATCCAGATAGATGCAGCTCAACCTGTACTCATAAAAATGTCTCTAAAACATTTCTCAAAACCGTTATCACTGTGCTGGCAAGATTATTTGTCAGCAGCTTAACATAAAAAGGATTTTTCTTTTTTTAAACTCTATTCTTTAAACTGCTTACTTTGCATTTTTCCATATAAAAATTGCATGTAATTTACTCTCTTTTCTCCCAGGATATTATGACATGACTCTTTGACATTAGTTAAATTTGCCTTTGTGTGTCTTGTTTCTTGTCCCTCTAGCTCCCTGCGGAGGTCACTTTACCGGTTTAGAGGGAACCGTTCTCTCCCCAAACTACCCACATAATTACACTAGAGGTCAGAGCTGTGTCTATGACATCTTTGTCCCGGGAGACTTCGGTAAGCATTTTAAGCATTATTTGCATGAAGTTCTAGAAAAATGTTGTTGACCTATTTCTGTCCATTTTTATGTAGTAAGGTTGTAAAGGGGCTTGTTTACTTCAGATCTCAAGCAAGAGTATTTAACTTCCAGACATAATTGTGTGGAAGGTTTTGTGAACTTTGTCTAATGAGGATCAGGTACAGTATTTTATCATTCTATGAGAAAATACAAGCTTACTGTCAAATGTGATTCTTTTAGGGTCAAGTTGGTGAAAAAAGTTAGCTGCTGGTATATGACAAATGAAATTTCTGTTGGTACATAGTCATTTTGAATGTGATATGTGTGATACTTAGTCACTGTTCAACATGGATGTGCTTGAATCAGAGCAAACAATTGTAAAGGTTAACATGAAAAACGGTCTTCCCAGCAGGAGTAGTGGAAAGATAGGTCAAACCGCAAATGTTTTGTCGAAATAGCTGGAGTGGAAGAATTGTCATCTGATTGGGGCATATTTGCTTATCTAAAATTTAGCAAAGATCCCATGAAGACCTTGACATATTTCTGCTCAACAGTCCCTGGTATTCATAATAAGCTGCAGAAATCCAGGCAGCTTTTTATTCACTAAACCCCCGCATTCATGAAACACGCATTCATCCCTTGTGTGATGATCATCTCCGACTGTTTACATCTTTTGCTCCCATCTCCTGCTGCTTCTGGTGTCCGGGAACCCACAGGTCTTTTTTAATAAATAATGCATCAAAAATGCTGTCTTGCCTAAACTGCTGGCACAAGCTTAATGGTGTGTGGAATTTGCCAAGCAATATTCCCACCTGTGCCTCTGACTTTTCTTTTTGGGGATGTGCTGTAGAAACCCAGGCTATTGATGATGAGCAAGACAGCTGTGATGTGGCTTGATTGAAATACTCTCTGAACAACCAGGACTCACATCCCAGTTGGAGCGAAGTAACGATGTTGGGTTGAAAATGAAAGCATGTTGTTGTGAATGTTTATAGCACATGCTCTTATTTAGAGGGTAGTGCATCAAGCTTTTTCAATGAAGCTAAAACCAAATAAATGCATGGTTTTGAAAGGGGGAAAAACCATAAGCCTTGTAAAGAAACTATTTTGGTAATTTATCCTTCAATAAAGTTATGAATAACATAAAAATCCCATTTATCTGCATTTTAGAAAATATCTATTTAAATTCTATTCAAAATTTGAGTTATATGGAGAATAATTACTCAGTGATATATTTTAAACATTTATTTCTATTAGTTTTGATTATTACTGCATAAAATTAATGAAAGCCCCAATGTGGTTTTTGAATATCATATAAAACCATTGGAAATGTGTTTTTAATCTTTGTCAAGTTAATGCTTCCTCTTACAAAAGCAGTAATCGAATGAATGCCATTGCATAAGTGTTCATATCCAAGCACATTATTAGAAAGTTAAGTGGAAGAAAAGTGCGGTAGAAAAAGGTACTTGAGTAACGGGGGATAAAAGCTTACCTTGAGAGAACTGTGTTTTAATCCAAAGAACAAGAACCAGAGACAATGTTGGAAGCCTCTTATCTGGGCTAATGCAGCAAAGAATTGCACTGTTAATCAATGATTCAAAGTCCTCTTTTCACACGAAAGTAAATTTAGCATTTCATTTTGAAATCGAGTTCCCAGAGTCTGGGTGAAGAGTACAGAAGCACAGAATTCAAGTTGTTTGAGGTTCAGAGCCTCCAGTCATCTGCTGCTGTTTGTGCCCTGATTTTATCCGCAGTCAGTGCAGCCGTCAACCTGGACATATTGAAGCACTTCAGGCTTTCCTCTTCCGACGAGCTTTATTGTGCCTCTAACTTCATTTTCCAGCAGGGTTTGTGACATTGCCCACACTGGCAAAAGTACCAATCTCTAGTTTAGAACACAGAGTCCTCTGCTTGATTGGCCAGTGAAATTGTGTTGGCGAAACTATTGTTTCATAGACAAGAGACATCAGAACCAAAGGTACAGAGATGAAGCATCTTAAACAACCTGAGTTTCTCTAACACCTCGACGAATCCAGAGACTGATGTCAATGGATATACTCTTCTGTATCAAACAATTGTTTTCTTCCTCTTGGCATTTGTATTTTTTATTTTTTTATTTTACTCCATTATGTGAGTCTTTTATAGCATAAAGACCTGAGATCTACATACAAACCAGAGCAGTAAAGTGGGTACTTTTAACCCCCAGACAAGGTTCTTTAAGGAAAAATTATTTCCTCTCTGTCGCAGCTTGACAGTAGACAATCAGCTTTAGGCTGTATTATAAAAGGAATCACATTTCAGTGTCTCGTACACAGGTGATTTAAATTTGTAACCACCCAGGGTAAAGTGTCGGATGTGTGTCATATTCCGTCCTTCACATGATCTGTGGCATACCATAATCCTTTGAGACATTGTGTCAGCTTGGTTGCAGTTCCACAAAAAATATCATCTCCTGACTCGGCTTCAGTGACCTGAGGGATATATATAGGGTTGGGGGTTAAATCATTATGCGAGTCTATTTCTTTTGAGATCACTGTGTTTTTGGAATAAGTCTGCCAACAGATTACATGGTCATTTCATAGCATGGAATTGTAGTGCAAGCTCTGAAGCCTTTACTTTGAGTTCAGTTAGTTTCCATATCATTTATTTAGCTTCACCAGATAACTCACTAATTTCTGCATGTGTTCTTTAAGGTTGCAGATTTTCTTAATTGGAGATCATAAACGATGAAGAAGCAAATGAGATTTTAAGAGTGCAATTTGTTTTTTTTTTCATAACATTCGCCTCTGGAAAGTTAATAGACAAAGTATGCAGTGTTGCATGGGAAATCATGGCCTTCAGAGCTTTTACTAAAAAAGCTCTTTGAAACTTTTACTAAAAAATGAAAAGAAACAAAATACTTCCCCACTTGTATGTTGTGTTTTTGATATTTTTTCCACAAAAATTTGACGTAAAGAATTACAACATTGGTACTTTTTTTGATATTTTGGTCCCAAGATGAGGCTACATCTATGGCTACATCTATTTCTATTTTACATATTTAACTACGTTTTTAGGCTATTTGTAGCTATTTTAAGTTATTTTGTGCTTGTGTCTGTGTCTCACCCTTATGCTGTCTTTTAAAATCTACATTATATTGGCCTCTTGTAATCCCAGCCTATATATTGAACTTGTTACACTAATACAATGTTTAATTATTGTTTTTATTGCTTTGGTAGCTGCATTATAATTGTTTTATTTTATTATGACTACAGTGGTTGTGATCAGAGGGTCAGAGTAACAACCAGCTTTAAATCTGCGCTTAAGTGTTTGTAAGACCTTCATTGAATCATAAGCATATTGCTAACTACAAAACAACAAGATGATCCAAGATCCAGCCTATAGCAGACTTACTTCCAGAATTGTCCTGTATTTAGCTTGTAGAAAATGGCAAATCTGGCTTTTTATGGCTCCCCTATGGCTTTATTTTCTTGTCCCCCCCGTTTAAAAAAAAAAAATAAAAGCACAATTTGTAGAAGCATGTCTAATAAGCATCTTGTCAGCAGATTATCCCGCCTGAATTGTGGATTTCTGCAGCTTCTCCAGAGTTACTATGCACCTCTCTGCTGCTTCTTTGACTAATGCAGTAATACCTGTCAGGTTAGGGCGACAGACTTGGCCTGGTAGGTTTTCATTTTGCTGGACTTATTTTCAGATGGAGGATTGAATATTCAGCTCTGAGGTCTTCAAGGAGCTGAATATTCTTTTGTAATCCAATCATTCTTGAAACTTCTCTAAAACTATTCATAATCAATTTTTTGTGGTCCTCAAGATGCTGCTTGTCCACTTATGCATTACTTTGTGTCACTCGATCACATATAACCCCATTAAACTTGCCAAAAATATAAAAATGTTTAAGGTATAAATAATCAACACTGTACATGTATTTACCATTTTGCACTTGATGGTAATTCAAGTCATGTTAAAAAGGTTTGAACAGTTGATACATATTGTCAACATAGAACAAATACATCATGCTTGCTCTTTCATGATTTATTGTTTAGTTGGAAATAATCTATGCCCTATTTTAGACAAATATTTAGACTTATTTTATGAAAAGATTAATTATTCTTTGCACTTTTGCCACTTTCCGTTTGGCACTTCTTGAAAAACCATGTAATTGTTCAAAACTCACTTTTGTTTGCACCAAGTCTAGCAGTCACTGCATGACAATTTCATCACATCCAGCAGAGTGAATAACCTCTTGACAAGATGGGAAAACACTGTTCAATCTTGTTTTGTGCAATGTTGCACAAAAAGAAAACAAATTGATGGACATTTAGAAATGACAAAAATGTCAAACAGTGCTTCTGCCATTCTTGCATTTAGTCCAGGGTATTTGTTTGTTCACTTGGCCTTTTTATTAACGCTGATGGTTTCAAAGACAGACTTAACTCTGTCAATTCGTGGAACCTTCTAAAGCAAAAGTTTGCAAAGTAAAATCAGGTTGTTTTGATTTTTTTGTTAATTGTTTAGAAATTGTTTCATGGGGTATTGCAGTCATGACCCATTGATGTTCAAATTAAAGAGAAATATACTGAGAAATATACGCTATAATCTTTTGAAAAATGTTGATCATTATATGCATTGTTGCATAAAATAATTCCCGATTATTAGCTTCCTCAACTTTTAACTTGAGTCAAATCAAATAAACTATTTTCCAAAGATTTTTGACATTCGCAAAGTTAAGTATGGCTCAGACTGAACGTTAGAATAAACAATGCATCGCAGATTTTTGTGCAGCTTAACTCCAAAGTTGCCCATGTTTGTCATAATGTTGTGCCTAAACTGAATCCCCTACCTTACCCCATGCTTGATTTCAGAAATGTTTTTGCATGGCAAATGACCACGTTAAGTATCTTTTTAAGCCTTTTTGTCAGCTTTTTGAAAGTTTCATTTCACCCAACTCTCTTTGGAAATATTTCCCTAATGGGCCCAGGTGAATTAGATTTTATAGACACAACATTTATTCACCTCTGTTTATCTGCCTGAGGCCTTTTATAGCTCCAGCGTACATGTCTATAACAACAACATATGCATAATGGTTGCTGCAGAATGTGTCAGGAGGCAGGACAGGAGCGCTGACTGATTGCTGTAATAAATCTAGGCTGTAACAAGACGGACAGAAAATGAGCAAGAGAGTCTGTTGAGACTGCAAGGGGGTACCACAGTCGAACAATAGGAAAGGGAAATATAGATCTTTGTGGAATGCAAGTTAGACGGAGAGCATGGTAATGAGTGAGAGATTTATAATGAACAAACAGAAAATGAGAAGAATGAGACGGAAATGGAGTACTGCTGAGTATGATCATAAAAACGTTGACCCCGGAGGCTAGCTGTTGACTCATCAGTGATGTTTGCTGAGGAGTGAGATTATGCCCCGAGCAACCCTGGCACACACAGAATAACACTTCTTTGTCTACATCATTTTATGATGTATACACCTTCCTCTGTAAAATAACCTAATAGGAAAAGAGAGCAATTTACTGTTACAGAATAGATGTTGTGAATTGCACTTTTTGTATGGTTCTCCACAGGTATGCGTCTGTGAGTGTGTAATTATACATTCTGCCTTTTGTTAAATTTCTGTGTCAAACAATCCCATGAGTGACAGCCCTAACTGATTTTGACAACCTGCAGTTTTCAAGGTGATGACATTCTGGCAGCTTATCGTGTCAGCACGTTGCCTTGTGTTGACTGTCAGGAACAATCCTGCAGAAAATAGCACATTTCGAGTCAGCAAGTGCAAATAATAGTAAATACGGAATAGAAAGAGAAACAAGTGTATGTAAAAATGCAAGAAAAACTGCCTCCGTGTTTTGTATCTCCCCATTTCAGTGACCAACGGCTTATAGATTAAATATTGTGAGTTATTGGTCTGGATTGAAGCTTATTAGACTAGATGCTGCTCATGCCAAAGAGTAGTTCCATACCTTCTGCCAAAAGGTGTAATACAATTGCACTGCGATAATGGGTCTTTAAATATATATACGTCTGTGCCGTTGTACGGGCCCCTTGGTTTTTGTAAATGAGGTATGTGTATGCTGTCACTGGCCAGAATCTCTGAGGGCCTATGCTGCCACAAAGCAAATATGACAGGTTCCTTCTCCATAATTCATATCCAGGAGAGCAAACATATGCTTCTGTTTTTTTGTACTTCTCACAAATCCACTATGCTGTGAGTGTCTTTGACACCTTATCTGAGCTGTGCCTTAAGGCACATGTTACTAATCCGGGTCAAAACGGACTTGCATTATGTTCCAGTTGGATAATGATGGCTTAAGCAGTTGCATTTCGCAGCAGTTCTCCTTAGCTTTCCACCATTGTTTCCTTTTTTACACTCTTCTGAAAATACAAATATTCAGTGAAATAGGGAGCATTTAATTTGACAAGCTGAGTTTGGTTATTTCAGATGTCAAAGAGTTCATTGACCTCACTTTAGGAAACATGCTGAGGGAGAAAATGGATATCTTGCAGCTGTGTACTATTTATATAATGTTTTTACATTTTGGTTAATGTACATGCCTTTTTCCTTTTTAACTTCATCATGTCTTGTCTGAGTCAAGCTTGGGGAAAGGACAAAAAGTGGACATAATGCAGAAAAATATGTCGAATACAGCAAGACAAAAATGGTTTAGAAATGGCAGGTGCAGTAGAACAAAAAGTTTGAGTTGTTGATCTGACTCTCAGATTCTTCAGATCTCAATCCAATCGAGACTCTATGGCAAGTGCTAAAGAAACAAATTTGATCCATGAAGAGTCTACTGCACATCACATAAGGCTTATAGGATCTTCTGCTAAGATTTTGGTGCCAGATACACAGTACACCTTCTGTGATCTGGTGCCTCGACAGATTAGGGCTTTATTGGCAGCAAGAAAGGGACCAATACCTTGTTAGAAAGGTGGACATAATGTTATGCCAGATTTGTATAGCATCACACATATTTATTTCCAATATGATCTGTAAGATTGAAGGGGTTGAAATCCCATCATTATGTAACAGTTCCGAGTTAGATACCCACATATTAATCTCTATATGTTTTCCTGCCTGTAATTTAACATAGAACATAATTATGCATAGAATGCATAATCTGTCCAGAGGCCTTTTCTATTTTTGCTAAAATGTGAAAAATTACACTGAAGAGGAGTTAAGTGGTTATTTAATACCTATACAGTTGATGAGTCATAAATATAATACACTCTCAGTTCTCTTATATGTACGAGTGAATCAGAAAGTAGGTGGATAATCGGGATTTAAATATCTGCATTTCAAGCAAATATATTGTTTGCTTTACATATGGTAAACATTATTACATTACCATATTCTGTCTTCATTGCCTCTGAATAAGATTCATTCCGAGTAGATAGAATCTAGGCATTATTGTGTCTATAAATATATATAGCGGTTATTTGTCTTTAAATAAACATGTTTTTTTCCACACTGACTTTCTGAGGAGAAATTATGAGTAGTTGGTATCTCAGTCGCATTGGGAGACTTGCTTAAAGAATCCCGGCCATCGTTTTTTACTGCAGTGAGTTTGCATGTTCTCCCAAGCTGTTCATGGTCTCCAGAGTAAACTACACTCAGGATGGGTTCTTAAGGCTAAAGAAAATAGCTTTGTTATATTAAAAGTTCACCAAAAATATTAACGATGTTCTGTAGCATCAGAAATGAAAATAAAAAACACTTGAATTTAAAATCATTTCACTTTTTTATTTTCTTCCTTTCAGAATCTTAGAGCCAGACAAAAATCCAAATAGGAATTTCACCCACAAGTTCCATTTTTCTGTTTTTCCCTGTTTGGCAGGGATACAAAAGTTTTGTGAACAAGCATAAATTACACACAGCATAATCCATTTGACCATGTTCATTCTTTCACAAGATAAAAGATCAAATGCTGCAGGAAGGAAAAAGACGTAGACTGAAATAGACTTTGCAAGATTATGATGTCATTTCTCTTCTTGCAATATTGTAATGATCTTATCTGCAGCATGTGCCCTTGTTTTTGACAAGGGCTTTTTGAAAGGACTCCATAAACAAAGCTGAAATCATAAAGATAACCTGAAAAGTGCAGCCAAATTTTATTATGTGTTACAGTTCAGCAAATCAGATATCTGTTCTTTTCTTGCTCTCGCTTTTTCTTGAAAGGAGTCTCTACTTCAGATCCTGGACTCTAATAATAAATGCAGCTTTATCTATCGCTTCAGATCAGTCACACATTCTTACTTATATGATTCTGTTAACATGGAATTAAGTATCAATTAGGGGTGAACCAATTGCAGTTTTCTGACCGATCGCAGATTACCAATATTTAAAAAACCCCATCTGCTGATTTAGATTTTGAACGATATAAACTTTTTTTGTCTGAAATGTCGGTAAACATAGCAAGAAAGTTGCAGAGTTAACAACAGTGGGGTGTGTTAACTGCAAATATGTAGACATGACCTGATGGACACGTCTGTCGGTCAAACCTCTAATGACAGAGGAGAAGAAGCCAGTGGTTGATTTTTAGACCTTGGCTGAGGTAAATAAGATTGTTGAAAAAGATTGGCCTCATGTGTAAATATCGGCCAATCACCAATCTCCTAAAATAAAGGATAAAATTGATCAGGACAAATAAAAAATATTGCTGGTTTTGGCATCAACTCTGGGAATAAGAAGGATTTATTGATGTATGAGCCTGGAATTATTTATTACAGTTTTTATGTTAATACAAACATTTCCACCCTCTGAGTCTAGATATATTTGAATATGGTTGATAAAGATAAAACAGACTTTAGTGACACAACTTTAAATTAAAGCGAAGCTCGTGGAATGCATAAATTGTTAAACATCACACTAAAGTAAAAGTAGAAAAAGTCCTTCACATAAATAATTTTGCATCACACACTGTAATTGTGGAAGTGTTTTGCACTTTTGATCTCACATTGCTGCTCACCGTCTGAGTGCTGCTCACACTCTTCACAATGTATTTGCTGACCAGGTACACCCATACAACAGTCTGCACATTTTCAGAGAGAGATACGTCCACAGCGTCACAGACGTTGTCATCAGGCACTCCAAATGGCTCCATGAGCATAGCATTGATTTAAAATTACTATACATGCCTGCACTGTTTTCAGATCAGACCAATAGGGAACTTAAGAGATGTGAAACGTTGGTTGACAAACTGTGGATGTGGTGGCAAATATCTGTAGTCACTGTTAGTTTGAACTTTTATTCAACTAGAACCAAGTTTCTATGCTGAGCTGTTTTGAAGAAGTTTACAGTTTGCTTTAGATCTGACTTTGAACTCTTGCGGTATTTATTCCTCACGAATGCCAACAAACAATAGAAGACTTCACAACATTTCTCAGAGTATGAGGTTGACATAAAAGTATTCATACAATGTCCAACATCAACATTGAAGTTTATTGCTCCCTGTGTGTATTCAAGTGGTCAAAAAAAACGTTAACTAAATATAATTGGCAAGCAGGGTGGGATGCTGGTTAAGCTGGTCATCATATTGAGTTGAGACAATTTTTTATCAGTTCATATAGAGTCTGTATTGGACAATGATGATATCTATTGTTTACTGTGATATTTGCGTTGTAAACTTCATAGAAGTGGAACAATATGTGTAGCATATATGGCGTCTCGGACATGCAACACATAACTGGTTTTGATTAAAAGCAGAATAGAGTAACTCTTTTCTTATGAGCATGTGTGTATTCAAGCCTTCATGTTTGAAGTAACATGGTTTTGTTTACAAAGTAATAACATGGGAACTAATCAGTTGAACACTGATATCACAGAGTAGAGTTGCTCTTAAAGACACAACCTTCTCTTATTCAGATTTGGTGAATCATTCGTATAGTTAATAAACAAGATTTCTGTGTCTTGTGTAAGTATACCTTGTTTTTCATTTGCTTTTCGTTGTTTCTTTGGCATCTTTAAATTGGTCAGTGTTACTTTGATGTAATTGAAAGTGACATGACGAGATATGCAAGGCTGCTACTGATGAAAAGGGAGATTATCCATATGTACTTTTTAAGTATAACCTCCTTTTTATTTTGCTTGAAACCAGCCTCTGAGCAGACTTTCAAAAGGTGGTCAATTGCTTCCAGAAGATCCTAAAGTGTTCACACTACATTCAGTCATTCATTCAGTCATTCACACATTTACACACACATTCCCACGCCAATAATGGTGAGCTACTACATTGCAGCCACAGTTGCCTTGGGGCAATCTGACATAAGTTAGTCTGCCATACACCATTGTGGAAAATACATTTCCTGACATTTGTATTGAATTGCAAATTTGTACTTTTTGTTCATGGTATTATGTTCTTCTCTTGCAGTATTTTTCTATTCTGTATGCCAAATGTTTTCCTCACAGAATAAAAATGCATATGACGATACGCAACACAGAAATAGAGAGATTCCATGTATCATTTTTTGTCTTTGTCCTTGTCCTAGGACAGACTGATAACCTTTCCAGTATTTACTCCACAGTTGAGGCTGCATGACGTTTGAAATAAGATTTTAATACTTTCTCTAAATTAAAACATGCAGCATTATTTAATTATTAATCTTTGTTAACTTCATCTTTTTTAGCCATTTATACACTGTGTAATTGAAATTGAATAAGACAGAATTCATTTACTTTAGATGAAAAAATGAAAAAAAGTTCATAATTTATTTTCATAACCTATGCCTCGTAGGAATAAAATGTCATTTCTGTTAGAGTACCTGGTGTTCGGCTGAAAACAATCATATTGTTGCCTACAGCATCTGGTGCAGGCATGTTCTTTTCCATATGCCAGAAATGGCCTAGTGTAAAATATTAATGGTGCCATGATTTTTTTGGGGGGGGGTTGTCAAATCTGTCAGGTTTACTTGCTTCAATCAAAGTCTGGTTCTGTACTTGTAGAAATTTGCTGGCATTTGAAAGCTGGAATCTATTGAAAGTATACAATGCATGAAAACTTTATCTGATAATGAACTTGTGATAATTCATTCAGCACCAATTTTGCAAAACGTGGAGACGAATAAAAGAGACGCACACAAGGGACATGCAGCTCATGCTGCTTATTACACAGCATGATTTAGGTTGCAGTTTTTGCTGTGAATTATTACCATTCATACAGCACCTCTATGTGCACAGGCATGCACGGTTGCACAAATCCAGACATGTGTTGTCTCTAAGGTAGTGATCCATTTTGGCAAGTCTGTTCATTTGGTTAGGAAATCTGATTATTTTCAAGGGCATATACACACTGATATAATCCGGAACGCTTCATTGGAAATATTTATACAAGACATTGTTTAAATAATCCCTCCTTTGTTGTTGCAAGTTCTTTCTCACTTTTTAAAATGAAAGTAAGATTTAATCATTAATTTAGTCGTAAATGGTAAGATCCTCATTTCCAATTTTATCAAGTAAATGTTTTTCAACTTAATTATAGTTGAGCTTTGAGTTTGAATTGGTTTAGAAACCCCTGCTGAAAAACTCATGGACAGAAGCCAATACTATGTTAGCTTGGGCAATGTGCATGCCATCCACTCTGGCTATTTATCCCTTGAATGATTATCTTTTCTAGGCAGCAAATATGAGGTGATACACATACATTTGTGGGCATGTATGTTACATGCCAGCAAATCGCAGCAAAGCCAATCATTAGAATAGTTTAATTTTCTTGTTTTGCATACTCACTTTTTTGGCATTAATCAATCAGTATGCTAAGGTTAGCTTTGTGCTGTGTAAACAGAAAACAGATTAAGAAATGTAATTAGACCATATTTTGATTAACAAGCTGACAATTCCTTTTCATCATAAACAGTCAGGTTGACTCAAATTTTGTTTAATTCATATCTTAATAACAGCACAATCTTTGTCCTCGCCTTCATTTTCATTGGATTTAAAAATATCCTGAAATATCTGGACAAGACGATATAGTAAGTCATACAGTGGGCTGCTTTACATGCTTGTTCAATTTGTTCAGGTGTTTTTGTAAGTTCTGGTTGTTTATGCTTTCTGCTATCTTCTTGATGATGCTTAAACCTGTAATCCCATGTGGATCCTTTCCCTATGCGAGTTGTTACATCGTTGTCAGTTGAGTTAAAGGTTTCACAAACCATGGTCTCTACAAGACATTTCCAGTTTTATTGTCATTTCTTGTTTGGATTTACCAAACAAGAAGAGGCTGGTCAGACCTGAGGCTGGTCAGGTCTGACCACTGTACCACTGTTGTGGTAAATTATACATGGAAGAAAGTTAGATTGTGGGGCCACCTCAATAGTAATACTGATCGAAGCTCTTGAGGTACTGGCCCATTTGTGTTTCACCCTTCACTTAAGAGAATAAAATATTGATCATGACCAAAATAATCACATTTTCCATACAAGCAGCTAAAACAAACTTCTGCCTTTGGGTTCAGACTCAGTCAGTGAGGAGCTTCGCTTGTCTAGATGAACTCTGAGTAAAGCTACATTTTCTATTCCATATCAAAAGGAGTTAGCTGTGGGCACCTTCTCAGGATTTCTCTTGGACAATTCTCTGGGCAAATCCTGCTGGAAGAAGCCCTCAGCGCAGAACAACAACTTGTTGAAGATATTATGGTTTTGAAATGCCTCGATATCGCATTTGACTATTACAAGCTGGAGAGGGTCACAGGCGAAAAGTATGTTTAGGTTTTCCTCTTAAACGTTGTAAGAATCACATTGATGGATGGAAAGAGTTTGGTTGATCACAAAGACATTGTTTGATTGATTTAATGTGTAGGAGCTTTAGGAATACCCTCAGAAAGGAAGTGTGTTTAGAAATATCTGTGTTGTCTGAAGGTTGTTTTCCATATGTTAAATGTCATGGCACAAGAACATCACATTTGGTACTGTGTGGGTTTAATGAGGAAGAGGGACAAATGAACAAAAGCTGTGTAAAGCTAATAAAAAGTATATTATTTTAAGGAACAAGATAAAATCCAGTAACCTAACACAGCCAGAGACATGAGTTGGATAATTTACTGTAGTTTTCATGTTATTATGGCCTGCATACCAAATGTTTTGTTGTTTTTTTTAGATACATTCAGCTAAAGAATTGTAACAAATTGTCTATTTGTACAAATCTTATTTTACAGACTTTTTAATTGTATAAATGATCCAGAAGTCAGAGTTGAGTGAATTAATACATAAAAAACGTGCTCTTCATAAAAGGAACTGGATTTAAATGAGAAAAAAGCCGCCAAAGTTGAAAGAAGAACTTTAAAAGATCTTTCAAAAGCTTTGAAAATGAGATATCATTCCAGAGTATTTTAAACAGACTAATAGAATGTCTCTTTGGAAGCAAGAAGTAAAGACATAATGACTAAGTCACTACATGGGAATGGCCCCAATACCCAGGGACAGAGCAAAGTGTTTTCAGCTGTATTTAGCTTCTCATAACTCGTACAATATATTACTCATGTATTTTATAACTCATCTTCTGCAATTTATCTCTTTCCACGATTCTCTTTTCAGTGCTTTTTGGTCAGTTTGTGGTGTTTCAGACTTTGCCCACTGATGTGGTCGAAATCTATGATGGACCTTCTACAGATTCAGCACTTCTCTCATCCATATATGGATCTCACTCAGGTAGCCACGTCACCTGGACTTACAGTTTAAGTTATTCAATTTTCTTCCTCACACTGTCATTAGAATTTGACTTAATTAAAATGTTTGTTTTAAAGAAGAGCGAGCACAAACCTGTTGTCTTCTGAATTCCAATCAAATCACTTTTCCCTAGACAAATGTAGAACGTAACAGTTTCCTGTTCTCAAAAGACAAGGTGACCATCAAGCTCAACATCTATTGTCTTTGAATCGGCTACCAGAATCAAGCTATTAACATCTGTCTTGATTGCATCTCCTTTGTATTTCTGATTTAGGCGAGACGCTTCCTTTAAGTTCAGGAAACAAGATAACACTCAAGTTTACTGCAAATGGAACAGACACAGCCAAAGGATTTCATTTTGTTTACCAAGGTAAGGTTAACTTTTTTTCCTCCACTTATATAAAGTATTTATCCTTGCTGCTATTACATAAAGTCAGCAGAAGAGTGCCAATGGATGAGGCTGGGCATAACTTAGCAGAGCAGAATGATGTGATGTCAAATAGCCTGTCTTGGCACTGAGGATGAGAGTGACAAAGTGTGAGAAGACTCACAAGGGCTTTCTGTATCCGTCTGCCTTCTTTGTCTTGCCATCTCCTCTTCTCCTTGTTGCCTGTCTGCCTAACACACCCACTACTCTTTGGCTTTCTTTCTTTGATTCTTGCTACCTCCCCTTTTATCCATAGCTGTACCTCGGACCAGTGCCACTCAGTGTAGCTCAGTCCCTGAGCCCCGATTTGGGAAGAGGATAGGGAACGACTTTGGCATCGGCATGGTGGTGCTCTTTGAATGCAATCCAGGCTACACACTGCACGGCTCCAACGCCATCAGGTGCGAGGCCGTGCCCAATGCCCTGGCCCAGTGGAATGGCACTGTGCCCACGTGTGCTGGTAAGCGCTCTCATCACCCAGCTCTCGCTATACTTCCCTGTATGTGCTCAGACACACACAAACACTCAGAAAGAGGAGACATAATAAAGTGACCCATGTTTCTGATGAGACAAAAATGAAGTTGGTAGAATAAATATTTAAAGTACTGATAGTTCTTGTTTGTTTCTACAATTTACCGTAAGTTTTGATGCATAACTTTGTTAGCTTTACTCAACTGAATCACTGCTAACATTTTGGTATGCTTAGAAAAAGTTTAGCTTAGACCTTCTATTCACGTTTGTTGTGAAGCATCTGAGAGGATACTCAATGTTTTAATCGTAAATTTATTTTCAACTAACTACACTAATGCATTACTATTACCATGGTAATTGTTAAAAAAAACTGACTTTCATCCTGTCTACCGCAGTGCATGACATTCCACGATCTCGCTGCTTTGTGAGGGAGATCGTAAGATCTACATGAAGTTATGACCACTGACACGTGAAGCATTTATCATCATGGCTCACATTTGTGGATGAAGGACATTTTAGGCTAAAACGTTCTATTCATAAAACCGACTCCATTTAGAGGCAGAAAAAGTGGACAAGGGTCTAAGTGAAGGGGCAGAAATGAACAATAGTGAGCCAATGACAGGGTTATGGATGGTCAAGAGTGAAGACTGTCCCAGTGGTCCGATTCAAATGAGCAACTGCAGCTGAAATCACTTTATGGTTCTGATGGAATGCTGTCAGTATAAACAGCACTTTGCAGTTTATTGCATGTGTGGCTGCACATCAGGAAGGCTTTTTCTCTGATGGCTGTTCAACAGGATAATTTTGTACGCCTTAAGAGATACAGTCAAGTATGGTTTAAGGTGCAGAAAACCTTTTAAGTTGTTAAATGTGTTGTTCTGCACCTGTAAACATGCTGACTTTGGCTAAGATCTTGGTGCCAGTACGCAAGGAACAGCTTCAAGGGTTTAGAGGAGTCTATGGTTTAATGGGTCAGAGCTGTTTTTGCAACAGACACTATTTGGCAGGCTACCATAATGTTTCTTTTATGATTTCTAAACTTGATTATATGTATGGGGCAATTTTTCTGCCATAATCCAAGAGCACTCATTTTCAGTCTTTTATTCTCAGTGGGTGGTGCACAGCCTGCACCACCCACTGCATGTAGGAAGTTGGTTGGGTGACCTAACTCCTGCCTAAGATCATAAGGCTGTTAATGATCAGTAGCACACTTCTGGCAGAGGTTTAGTGTACTAGGAGCAGAAAGATGACGCTGTTGTTTCTCCCAACATCCGGTGGGTGGCGCAGGTTGCTACAATCATAGTAGCCACACAGGCACATCCGCTAGAAGTAAAAAACGCACCCATTACAACACTTTCATTCTATTGGCTGATAGGTTGCCAGGTGACTGTCCCAAAAGACATTTCCAAAAGCAAGCAGAAAGTCCGAGCAGAAACAAAGTGTGAACACAAGGAGAAGTTTTGAGTACAATCATTACAAGTTTTGAGAAGAAAGACATGAAATCCTGCTTTCAAAATAAAAACGTAAGCAAAAGTATTATGCGTTTTTTAAAAATATTTTGTCTGTTTCTTCTCTTGAAAACAAGCAAAGGTAGAGAAAAAAAACAGGTTTTTTTTTCAATTATACAATAACAAAAAAAAACCATTTATTTACATGCAAGAAATTAACAGTGGCACTTTCTGAAAAAAAAAATCCCATTTCTCAGTAAAATGTTCCAACCACTACCTAAAGAGGTGTGTGTGTAATGTTAGATTTGATATTTAGTTTCAGATACTGAAAATGTGACTTTTTATAAATTTCTGGTAGAAAACATTTGGCAATAGAGGTAGCAATTTTGAAGCTCTATGGTGGTATCACCCAACAACTTATGTGAATGTCTCTCTTTATATGTTTGCTTGACCAGCCATCCTAGAGACATGCATGGAGAAAGATAGGGTTAAGGTAGGATCTGTTAAGGCGCACACTTGTGCACTCATTACGTTATCACTGTAGATGTGGTTTTCATTCTCTCTCTCTCTGTACATGCTGGTTTTCCAAAGACGTGCAGTTAAAAAGCCATGTTTCAGTCTCACAAAGAAACCCACACAGCCGCTTTGGAAAAATGCATAGCTATGATGAAGTGAGGCAAAACCTATTGAAATACGGTCCCATGCCAGCAAGCAAATAATCCAAGACGGTAAGTGCATGAAATTTCAACCGAGGGTTCATCTGAGTTTCCTGCCAAGCAGTGAGGGAATAGCCATGGCACGCGTAGTTTCATTTCAAACACAGTGATTTTTATTTCAAGATTGAATCTGGCTGCAGCATCTCCCTCAGCGACAGTGTACTCATTCAGAATAACGGATATAATCTTATAGGGACTTGAGAAAAAAAACAAAAAACACACTATAGTAAATTACTCAGGCAGTCTTTATTGGATATGACAACATCAGGCATTGTTTGAGAAGACAAATTTGCATTTCCTCAGCTTGTTGTAACTGACCCGGAACAATATTTAGCACCGGTCTGGTTTTGATTTCACAAAACAAAGTTATTAGATTATAGTTTTTAGGTGAATTTGAACATGAGTTTGGATTGATTAAATTTTCTTCACCTGAGTGCATTCATAACGCTCACACAGTTTTTCATTTGGAGAAACTGACTTTCGTATATTGATATTTTTATGTCAAAGAAATTGGAATGAAAGTACTTTACAGAGGTTTTAAAATGTAAAGGAATTGTATTCATGCTGAGAGCTTTCATGTGTAATAGTTTATTGTAGATTGATAAGATGGACTGAATCATACAAGCTTTTTTTTGTTGTTCTCAGATAAACTAATAAATGTCAACAGCATGATAAACATGCAATATAAATGTTGAGTTTAAAACAATTCATCACTGTCTAATCTCATAAAACCTCTCATATTTTTGTGATTCATGCTCAGCGTTCCCACACCGTGGAATTCACAGTTGGTTGAAACACTTGTTTGAAGGTGTCAACAAGTAAACAGAGTCGCGCAATGCTTGTTTTTAAACCAGTGAGTCTTGTTCTGAAAGAGCCTCCCAAGACCAATTAAAGTGTCTCAGTCTGGGAGAGTGGAGGAGGGTCAGACCAGAGTGCTGCTCCTGATGACACGAAATATTTGGAAAGTTTCACTAATAAAAGAGGAAAATGACTGGGACTACACCCGACTGATGTTCTTTTCTTTTTTCTAATAAACAATGCTTCAGTTGTTCTGCTACAAAATATTTTAAGTTTTTATTTTTTCATTTTAATGGATTGTCATAGGAGCATCTTTTCCCCTTTTTTTAAGTTCACAGCTTTGTTGCTAACCTCCTTTACCAAAGTGACATTCTCTTTCAAGAGCATACTATATGGTTGTAATTGGATGTGTTTTGAAGTACGAATTTCTGTGCCATTTCCACATTTCATACAGGTGGGTCATTGACATCACAATAGGGTTTTAGGATGTGTTACTAGAGAACGAGGATCAACAGCAGGCACAGACTTGAATTGATCACTTGGGCTTTGTGAACAATGCAGTGGATAAGTTACTTTCGACAGGTTCCAAAGTGAATTCTGAAACATTTTCAGCTCGTCTGTCAGACGTTGTTCTCTCAGCAACAAAACTCGTATGAGGAAGAATCCAATAAGCACCAGACAGATTGAGAGTTTGTGCTTTTGTCAGTTCTGCTTTATTTGTTTGAATCTTGCTTGTTTTAAGGTCATCTGATTAGATTCAGTCTGAGTTTGTCTTTTGTGACATATGTTGCCTATATCACTTCTACAAATTATTTGCCTGTGGAGTGGCAGTGTATATGTAACTTTGAAATATATATAAATCCACAGATTGACAAAAACACTTACACACAACAACTGTTTTTCAGTCTGGCTACCAAGAGATGAAGCATCGTTCATATCTTTTCAGTCTCACGGTCACTACATGAGACTGGGCTACTTTAGTGTTTTAATGTATGTTTAAAATGACTGGAAATACAAAAAAAAAATACATCAGATTAGTTAGAGGTGGTGTAGAATCTGATAAAGCAACAACCAAGCTATTTACGTTTTTCCAAACTAGAGGGAACAAGCTTTGTGCTCCTGCATTGTGTTGCAGTAGTGTTGGAGCATGCAGACATTTTGCAGGTACCAACAAGGATTATTGTTAGGAATTGGTTCGTAATTGAGTAAATCAACCATGCCATATGGTTCTCATAACAACTTGGCTTGTTGTACATCTTGGATAATGAAACCTGTCTTTTTCAGTTTGCACCCATCCTTCACAAACCGCTTTTAAAATATTAAGTTATTATCAAATTATTCTTAATTGATGCAATATTCTCACATATGTCTCAGAGATTTTGCTGCAGCCCTACAGGATACAAACAAACCCCAGTGAAGATTGAATTGAATAAAACCATAGGAAAATTGAATTGAATAAAACCATAGGAAAAAAATAATAAATATTCTCAGCAGTACTTTATTCAGTTTATGTGTCATGTTTACTTGACCTTTTTTGTCCTTGTGGCAAGTGGTTATTTTAGATGTATCCATTTGCCAGGAAAAAAACTAAACTGTACTGTTAGCCAATGTAAAGAGATTAAAACTGGAGTGATGTTTTGTCTGTTTTGTTTTTGTTAAAATCTTTACTGAAATTAATGGATGTGGTACAGATTGTTCTTATTCAAAATAATGAAAATACCATTGCAATAATCAAGAAAACATGGAGAAAAAAAACTGTGAGGTATCATTTGTAATTTTACTCTGTACACGAAGTCTTCATAGTCCAGAAAAGTTTCTTGGCTAAAAAAAAAAAAAAAATCTGATTAAACATCTTTGGCGTGGGGCTTATAAAATGCTGTATTTCAGTAACTACTGATCTGCTGGGATTTTCACACACAGATATCCTCAGCTTTACAGAGAAAGGGCCAAAAAGAGAAAGTGTTGTGAAAGGCAGTTGTTGAGACAAAAATGCCCCATAGATGTCGAACCTCAGAGGAACTTGGGTTGACTTGTTCAAGATGATGAAGCATTATTCTCACTCATTATTTCCCATTTTGATAGTTACATGTTATAGTCATATGTAATTACATGTAATAGTCATGTGATCTTTTGATATTAAATAAACAGCTAATGTTCACAGTAACTAAATTGATTTTGAATAACACTTTACTTAATATAACCCTAAAAATGAAATCTATCTGAAGATTACACCTTCCTTAATATTAACATGGTCAAGGAGTCTTAAAAGAAAATGAAATAGTCTCCTTTAGCTGTAATGTGATCTTAGAGTTAATATAATTCAGCAGCATGCCAATATGGCTTTGCAAGAAGCTGATACCGTGATATTATGAAAGTGTGACTTTCCAATTTGTGGCTGCTTGAGCTGTAGAACACAACTAATTTTCTCAATTGTGTCAGTCAAGAGGATAAGAACAAAGTAGTCACTGGAGCTGTGCTCTAATTGTCTTTCTGACAGAAAAAAAAATGCACCACCTAGAGAAATGCTGGTATTTATGCTAACTAATTAATGAAAATCTGAACTTTTGATGAAACAATCTCTCCATTACTTAGTTACTCTTGAAAATCAAAACAATGATTACTGCAGACCTGTATAAATCGGGTTCAGGTGAAGATGAGCTCAGCAGCGCTTTAAATGTGCACTTGGCACCTGTCAGGAAAACCTGTGAAAAACAAAACTAGCCATTGTTTAGTATGTAGTTTTCTACAAATGCTTAAATGTCACAATGTGAAGCTATGTCAGCATGTCAAAAGCTACCTGTGGCACTGCTGATAATATGTAGCACACCGAAGTGTTTTAGCAGTTCAGATGAATACGTTTTGTTTTGGCCTTTGGAAGACTGAAAGTAGAGTTTTAAATGTTCACTTCTGGGCAGAAGAACACATTACTGTTAATCTTGTTATAGATCCATTAAAACTGATTTTTAATACAGTCTGGATATCTATCTTGTAAAAATCAATTCATTAATGTTGCAGGTTTTATATTGTCTCATATAAGTCAAATTTATTATGCCTTTTAGAAGATGGAAAGACCATTTTACAGGAATTTGCAAAACCATTCTTTTTTTTTTCTTTCTTTTTTTGTCACTTTGAACCAGAACTTCAAAATACTTTGTTTAGGTTTTCTGTGAAAGACCAACGCGAATCATACCAAAATCATAACGGGTAAGGAATGGTTTTAAAAATTGTTGCCAAAAAAAATCTGGGAAAAAATGGCATGCACTTGTATTCAAGTACTCTAATTTCCTTAAAGTCCAGTGCAACAAAGCTATGTTCAGAAGTCACGTAGTTAGTGAGTCTTGTTTCTATTTTCCTCTTTGTATAAATTCAGCTGTGAAAGCCTCAGAGGTTTTTAGAGAACATCAGTGAAGCAACAGCATCACAAAGGTCAAGGAACACAGCAAACTTGTAGGGGAGAAAGTTCTAGAGGTTAAAAATAGGGTTAGAATATATAACAACATCCTGTGTTTTGTGCATCTCACAGAGCACTGTTCAGGCCATCATCATAATCAGAAAGAGTATGGTACAAATGCAAATACAGGCACTAACAAGGTGATAAAGAAGGACATTGGAAGCAGCCAATAGACTAGGGATGCCCAATACGTTGAGGTTTTGAGTTGATCTCGGCAGTTGACATCTGAATGCCACCAGGACACTGAGACCAGCATTTCCTCTTCTGACGGGCTTATCAAAAATATTCACTAAGATTCTAAATATATCTAGCTTCATTAAAAAAGAATTATTATTAAAAAAATCAACAAAACGTGTTAAAATTAATAATCTCGGTAATTATTGTTTGAAAAAGGTGTTGCGCAATTCAGTGCGTTGTGGTCCCATTAACAAAAAAGAAAAAAAAAAGGCGACTCAAAGACCGACTGACGAACAGAGCAGGAGTTTCAATTAGCTACTCAACCACCGCTGTGTTCATGAGAGGCTTATTAATAATCGAGGAATAAATATCAAGCCTGGAAACGTGATATTGTAAAGGACTGAATGTTGTGTTTTTAACGTAATCTCTGCTCGGCTTGCGGGTGCAGGCAGTTGCCACGGCAACGGATGTGCTTAAATGACAGAGACAGAGAGAGAGAGTAAAAAGGTAGGAGTAGTTTTGAGATGATTGTCTGTTCGGATTGTTTTACCTTTGTTTACCTTTGCCGTGCCTCATTACACCTGCTGTAGTTTCTGAACATTCATTAAACAACAAACTTGGACTAATGACCTCATTCTTTGTGAGCTTACGTCACAACAGACAACAAATAGGACAAATGTATTTGATTAAGTATTAACTAATTCTACTGTGATAATTATGTGACATTAAATTAATTATATCCCGACTTCAGAAGATTTCCCTTTACCTTTTCTGGGCTTGCTTATGAATGTAAGCCACAATTTGTATACTATTTGAATGAAATGTTTAAAATCATTTGTATTAAATTTATATTTATATTATTATTATTATATTTCACAAGCACAAACTCCCTCACTGTGATCACTACTGAGCTATCTCTTCCCATTTTCTGTTTTTTTCCCCTATATTTTGTCCTTTCTCCAGTTCCCTGTGGTGGAGTGTTAATTGAGCGTCGTGGCACCATCCTCTCTCCCGGATACCCTGAGACATACTCAAATTATCTGAACTGTGCTTGGAGAATATCTGTTCCTGAAGGAGCTGGCATACAAGTAAGCAATGTTTTTTTATATATATATTTAATAAAAAAAAAAGCAGTTTAGGAAGAGATTTCTTTATTTTAAGTGGGCTACATATTGGGTATGTGCTATTTTACATTTGTGTTAAGACTGTTTTCTTATTCAGATCCAGGTTGTAACCTTTGCCACGGAACATAACTGGGATTCACTGGACTTTTTTGATGGCGTGGATGGCAATGCTCCAAGGCTTGGGAGCTACTCGGGTAAATTTGATATAGCTAAATTTTGGTTGTCAGTTCCCACTTGAATTTCAATCAGATGTCACAAAACTCTAGCAGCAGACAGATGTGGTGATGGGGCTGATGACATTTGGCATGTCCTTTGAGAAGGCTGTCGAAAAATCCAAGAAGTCAAGAGAGAGAGGGGAAAAAAATCTCTTCTCTCTCCCACAAGTCTGTCTTTACGGCAGATATTTTCATTATAGGGGCCCAGTTCAGTCAGGAATTTTACAAATGTAGCATTGCCACTGGGCACGCATTAATGAAAATTGTGCACTTGCCACATGGTAACCAACAAGAAGCAGGCTATCCCATCATTTTAGATGCTAAACCATACTATAGGAGGGACTGGTGCAGCATAATGACTTCTGCTGCAATATCCATTTTAAGAGATGAGCTGTCAAAATTTTCAAGAGGTGAATATTTCATGTAGAACAAAGCTCTTTGAATAGTAAAATAGCTCTCTTGTACAGCTCCAGCAAGACAGAGCAGATGTGCAGAGTGAAAAGGTTAAAGCATTATAGATTGCCAGGAATCAGTTTTAGCCTGGCCTAAACCAATGAACATTATTGTCATTATGCTGGATGTCAAAATCTGCTGGCAAAGTTACAGACATGCAGCTGAAATCGAAAAAGATGTCCCTGAGATCAGTGATGCCAAATGTCCGTAATTGTCTGTCGTAATTGAAAACGGTTTGCCATTTTGGGGTTTCAGGATTTCATTTTAAAATGTTTTACAGTCAAAACGAGGTGTGCTCAAATGAGTTGGAAGGAAATGTGATCCTTACAAGAGATAGGCTGGTGTTGGATTTTTTAAAATGGTAACTTTGAACAAAAATGACACGAATTCACTTTATTATATCACTAAAATATACAAACAAGAAAAAATGAGATGTTTTTGCTTCTGAAGCATGATGTCTAAAATCCATTAGAATGTTATTTAAAAGTCACACTACATTAAGTTGGTAATTATCGGTAAATAATTTGTGAAATGGATGAGGAATAATTTAGCAAAACACTTAGATTATTGGAGTCCAGCTGAACAGTAGAATGGGTGGTGCTTTTATGGTGATACTTCATCAAAAACGTCACGAATCTTTAACTGTGATCTTGTACAAAAGGTGAAAGATATTGAAATGTTAAAACATGTGTCTGGTGACCCATTTGAAATTTGATATTAACTAACATGCAACCTGCCTGGTAAAGTCATAAATCACCACACAGCCCTGAGGATAGCATACAGCATGGCCTCCCTTCCATGCAGATGTAGTGAAGTTACATTCTCCATTGGAAGTCCTAGGCATAAACGTTTTGTTTGCTGTTCTGACTCTGAAATTGTGCTAATAATACTGTGGAAAACCCTTTTTTGCTTTTGATTGAGTGCAAATATGTCCTCTTATTTTATAATACAGGCACAACAATCCCCCAACTGCTGAACAGTACCTCCAACAACCTGTACTTGACCTTCCAGTCTGACATCAGTGTATCTGCTGCTGGTTTCCACTTGGAATACACAGGTATGAGAGATGACATGCCTGCTTGTTTGTCACTTTGTCTTTGTTCCCCTGCTGTACGTTGCAGCTGCTGCTCAGGGCTAAAATACAAAAGTGATGCTGCTGGTCTAGATGGCACAGTGAGTCGTTGATAGAAAAATTATGACCTAGGAAATAGAACGGAGAGTATATTTTTTGCCCTCTGTATCGTTTAATTTCCAGTGTTTATATCTGGATTTTTTTCTATTCCAGCCTGGCATTCTTCAGTGCTTTTGCTTTCAAATTTGTGCATAGCCTCAAGTTACTGGACTCGCATCCCTTTTCATTTACGACCTGAATTTGCTCATCTCTCAGTGGGGTATTCACTCAGAGGCTTTTTTTTCCCAAAAGGAGCATTGTGTACTAACATTTAAAGAGTGTGGCTGGTCCCTGTGGAGTGACTCATTTACTGCATCCCCTCAAGTCAAAAATTTGTGCAAATGAGAATGAGGGTGATTCTTAATAAAATAGTCCACTGTTATCGACATACTAAGTGCTTTTCTTTCTCTTGTGTATTCCTCAGATGGATTTTAAATCAGTTTTTTTCTTTATCTGCTTCTGCAATTTATGGTCCTATGAGATTTTTTCAACAAGGTACTTTTAAAATATGCCATTGTGACATAAAAGTCAACTACTAGCAGCCATGTAAATGGACAGCAGTTCAAAAATCAGACCCAACTAAAAAAAAAGACTTTCAGAAGTTTGTGGTGTTGAAATAATGAGTAACAGAATGACATAATGGGACTTTCCTCCTAACACTCCTTCTCACACAAGAGCTGATCTCAGTTCAGCTTAACAGATTTCACAAATTTACTGCTGGTGTGATGACACATCACTGAATCTGCCCTTATTGTCGGTGAGAAAAGTCCCTCAGCGACACACCACTGTTAAGAATAACTTCATCACCAGCATATGCCAATCTGTTCATCTTTGGTATTGCATGGGGATATTTGGCAGCAGGTGTCTACCTCTTCTGCCTCTTCCTCACAACATCGGTGGCTGAGAATCATTTGTGATATGTTTCTCTGTGAGCTTTCTTTGTGTGATTTTACCTTTAAAGTTGCTGCAACATAAGCGCAAGGTCCTTGAATTTATTTTTATTGTGAAATTTGAATTCATTTTCATACTGACATGAAAATTGGTATCTCCTCTTTTTCTCTTCACTGTGTTTGTTCAGGGGCATGTTTTCAGATAACTTGAGCCTCTTAGAAAGTCACTTTGTGTCCATAAATATTTCTTCAACTCAGTGTTGTTAATTTGTGTTAATTAAACAGAGGCATCAATGTGAGTCCAAAATGATATTTGTGTCTGTCAATGCTTAATTTGTATTGGAGAGAAAATATATCCCAGAGAAAAAAACATAAATCATTTGGACTTTTGGACTGAGCCCAATGCCATAAATTTCACAGTCAATGTGTTACATTTATCACTTAAAAAAGGCCTTTAGTTTTTGGATCTTTTGTGATTGTGAGTTGATGCCCTGAGGAAGCACAGGGGAAGATAGTTTATAAAGTAAGAGATCTGGGGTATATTGAAAAAGCCTTGAATATCAAAAGAAGACATAATTAGAGAGGTTTCCATGCTGTTGTAATCTTAATTACTAAAATGACAATGGTGTCCCAGAGGGCCTACTCTCCTGCATGTTTTAGTTGCGTCTGCTCCAGGACACGTAATCCCAGTGATTTCACTAAACCATCTTCAGGTCCTGCTAATGACAACATCTAAAACATGATGCATAATTTACCTTGAGGATCAGGGTTCAGGATCACTGATCTGACATGAACTAAACAATATTGTCTCGCTAAATCACATGAGAAATAATAAATAATAATTTAAAAAAACAGTCTTTGTCGTTTGGAAGGGACTTTTAAATAAAAGAAAAACAACTTCTTTAATTGAATTGCCCATAGAAATAGTTTGTTGGGATGATGTTTTAGAATTAGTCATTTGGCAACTGCCAAATGACTAATTTGGCAGTTTGGCAGCAGAAATATACATAATACTTTTTATTATGTATATTTCATTATACAATATTTATATCCAAATACACAAAAGTTTGAAGTAACTTTTGTACACTTTTAGCTGCTATATCTTTCAGTGATTGTCAGGCATATGACCTTGTCATTCTCTTGCACTCATGTGGAGAAATTCTGACATAAACCTCTATTCAACATTTATTAAGCTCTTTGAAGCTCACTGACATTCATCTGCACTGAGCTGTCAGGCCCCACCACAGCGTTTTAATCACGTTAAGGTTTGGACTGTGATGGGACCATTGCATCAGCTTGATTCTTTACCTTTTTAGAAATTCTGTTTTAGATTTCCTCCTGCTCCTGGAATCATGACTCAGTTTCAGTTCTCTGACAATCAAAAACGCTGTGGTCTTTGGTATTGGGTGTTTTAAGATACTGATACTGATTCCCTGTGCCTTGGTCAATTGTGTTCCTGCACATTATGGCTTGTTTTTACATAGGCCATCGTTGCAGAAATCTTGACATTTCAAAGGATTGACAACAAACCAAAGTAGAGGGGGATGAAGCAGTCATCCCCCTCTACTATTGGCCATAACACAGTGGTGCTGTCCACTGTGTTATGGCCAATAGAAGCAGTAACATACAATAGCACATAAACAATTTTACAATTGTAATAATTGACACACATATGTCACAAATATGCATTTGACCAACAGAACTGTTCCAAATTCCAACAACACCTAACTTTGATATTTACTTAGTTGTTTCCTTCTACATAATTTTATCACTGGCTGGGTTAAAAGGTTTTTACACACACTACTTTGAAACAGTATAGTGCTCCAAATACTAAAGCAAGAAAATTACTACATGGAATGGCTCAGACCCAACCAGAAGACCATCTGTTTAAAAGAAATTCCCTTTGTGTAATTCCAGTGAGGCCAGTCACAGAAGCCATGTCTATTGCTCATTACCACATCTTAGATGTAGAGAGTTGAAACCACCATTCCTAAGGTCCCTATTAAACGGATTAGACCACCCCATGGTCTCCAGGACCTCCATGACCATCTGAATATTGCTGAATCAAAGCAAATGTGGAACAGCAAAACTAAATAAATACAATTTTAAAAATCACACTTCAGTTTCAAGGCAATCTTAGCTCTTTGAGATCAGAAAGAAATGCATTTGCTCCTTTCTAGGACATTTTATTCATATTTCATAGGTATCATCCTGGTATGATTTATAGTTTTAGAATATGGAATGCTCTCCTGTATCAATGGAAAGTCTGTCTGACTCGATCTTCAGGAGAAGGATTGGATGTATGTAGGAGGAATCGCCGTCAGAGGGGCAGGATGCAGGTCAGGGTGTTTTTTTTTTTTTTTTTTTTTGTTAGTTTGTTTTTTACGGAGTGCTTCCAAGTAATCTTGCACAATAATTGTATCCCGAGGCTCTGGAGCTCTGAAAGTGTTTTTAATAAACTGTGTTGTGACAATTATAAAAGTATATCATAAACCTTATGAACCGCTACCCACTTCCTTTCCTCCTCATCCTCTCCCTTCTTTATTTTTAAATATGACGCCAGGGCTTTTTGTTTCCTACAACATGACAAATACATTTAGCATTTGCAAAAACAACTTGGAAGAACTCCCAACCCCCTTCACTCCCAGAAGCTATTAAAGCTGAGTCTACATGTTATTTGATGGTGTCCATGCTTCTCTGTTGCCTTGGAGCCCTACTTTGCAGGGTTAGTTCTTTCTGGCTTCTTCATGATGCACTTGGGATCATCATAGGCTGCCACCTCAATATTAAACAATATTAAACCACTAACTAAAAAGCAAACTAATAAAAATGTCCCTTTTGAAATTTTGAACAGGCTAAGTTTCCGATTCATCCCAAAACATCTTTTCAATTTCCTAACAGAACCTGTCCATTTTCTGATTGGACAGGTTAGTCCAATCTAGTGCAAAATCAAAGAGGTATGTTGTCAAAATGTATACAAATGGATAATACATTATATCAAGGGCTGTAACGATTCCTCGAATGATTCGAGTATCTCGATTATTAAAATTCCTCGAGGAAAATTCATCTGCCTCAGAGCTTGGTTAAATTAACACACCATGTTAATATTATAATACTGTATTATAATCTAACGGTAATATTACGATGTGCCGTATAGCCATAATTTAAAGGTTTTCCTTTGTATTTATTTTAAAATGGTTGTTAGGGCCACCTTCATTAAGGCTTTGTTTGTATTTGTTCTTGATTTGATTTTACATCGAAGCAGGATTCTAGGAATGATTTTCTTAAGCTTTTTTTTAGATACAACTATCTTATGATAGATATTATCAATAGTACTATGATCATGATTAAACATGCTAAGGACTTCTTTATTAAGATATTCTGTTTTTTTTTCTAAAACTAAATTAAAACCAATGTTTGAAACTAAAATGACTTGTCTGTCATCATGCCAATGAAAGCTGACTGTAGAACCTAAGAAATAAAATCAATAACTAGAATTAACCAGTAATTAAATAGACAGAAGGTATCAATCCTCTTGAATAATGTAGGATCAATAAAAGAAGCTCATATGACTAAGTGTTGAAGAAAGTGATGCTTTATATCACTAGATCATTAATACATAATATTTTAATTTACAAATCCTATGATTACATCACAATTATAGACTTTTTTTTCCCAATTTGTGCTATATTATGACCATATGTACTATATCAGTACTCTTCTAATTATAAAGGTAGATATATTTGAGAATAGTGAATTATTAAAAGATGACGATGTTAGCATTGTTACTCCAATTCAAATTTTATTGAATTCTGATGCAGATGAGAAAGAAATTTGCTGGTAAGCTGCGTTATCTAAGGCCTTGTGTTTAATAGCAGCTCAAATTTATTTTAAATATATTTAACTTGAATTGTATTTGCCTCCATGTTTATGAATATTGAGTCTGTCATAACATTTGCTTATGCACAAGAAATAATTTTCTTTCCTCTGCGTAAAAAGCTATGTTTGCAAAGTCTTTGCTTTCTCGTGTACCTGGTAGATCTTCTTTGATTTGATTTTTTTTCTCCCTTTTTTTTTGCAAGCCGCCTCCAGCTTCTTATTTTCAATGCTAAACCGTTCTTATTATCTTCCCTGGTACGATGCATTTTAAGCGATTAATGTAAGTGTTAGATTTATGTAGGCTTAATAAATTTGTGAAAGCACAAAGAACCAAGTGAAAACAAAAACAGATAAACTCGTTTTTTTATGGCGCATTCTCCTTTGGCACGGCTGCAGTTTTTGTGACACACATGGCTCAGAATTAATTAGCTAAATACAGTTGGCAAGCCTTCCTGTTTAAATACCAATTGTGTTTAACAAGGACGGGACTCGGTCCAAACAGGGCAGCTCATGCAGGGACACGTCAACTTTCTGACAGCAGGGAGTCTGTTCCTGCAACAATGTGAAGGTATTTGTCAAAGGATACACCCAGTTTCAGTGGAACTTTTGCCATATGTTGGCGGACACTTGTTCCTAACTTAAACAGCGGTTTAAACGGTGCTCTTGCAGTTAAATACCAAATTACGGAAATGAGTGCTGAAAGGGAAGTGCTTTACTGCAGCCGGGGTTTTGTTAAAAGCCTCCAGACAATGTGAGTAGGTCTTACAGGATTCCTTAGTTGATTTCTAATAAACGGAACACATTTAGGTTCAGTGTTTTATTATTTAAGGCAGAGAAAAAAAATCCCAGCCTTATCTCGCAAACACATTTCACCGTTGCCTGTACTGTTGGAGTAAAACATAATGCGCTGCTTTATGAAACAGTTTGCCTCTTTTACAGCACAGTGCAAAACAAACTACTGTCTGTTCTGTGCAGTGTGGACATATGGTAATTTCATTGAACTGTTTAATTTATAGCAGCTTTGTACTTTGATGTTACACTTGCTTCTTGGCTGCCTCATACTATGACAGCAATTTCACAGTTTTGTGACTTGCAAAACCAAATCTCCTTGATAATGTGTTATAGTCTTATGTGAATCCTAAGTTGAAAGAATCCACATTGCTCATTTGCACCGGCTCTTCTTTTACTGAATTATTGCATGGGGATTTTTTCATGGACCTCAATGCTCTATGCCCCTTTAGGTTACCATCACCTCCCACACAAATATTCTAACTTCCCCTAGGTGTTGAGTGGAGTCATCACTTGAGCTATTTTCCGCTCTGATGAGTTACCTTTCTGTTCTGAATATTGTATGGCTATATTTGCTCCCGTGTTTACAGACATCCATCCACCTACTTGTTTGGACTTGTTGGCACTCTGAGTGGGTTTGAATGAGAGTGTACAATCATGTGCATTTTAATGCCCTCCAATGGTTTGTACATCTCTTGCTTATTCCTGCAAACAGAACAATAGAACAATGTTGTTCCTCTGTTGCTAACTAAATTTAGTCCAGTTTTGATTTGTCATCATGTTTTCTTTTACTTTCGAAATAAATGGAAAACATTTATGTATTAGTAATGAAATGTTGACTGTCTCAACAATGTTATGGTTGCAGAACTTTTTCTTTGCAAATCATACAGTTTATGGGGCATTATTACCTATAAAACTAAACCGAATAAAAATAAATTGTACCTGATTTATGGCTGTACAAGATGGATTTTAAGCTCTGGTTTTGCTTTTGTTTTCTTTTTTATATATCAAAAATCCCCAAGTGCACTATATCACAAGATTGTTTTCTGGTTAAACCAATCAAAATCAATAGCAGCTATTTCCAAGTTAATATTTCAGATGGGAATAGCCACGATTTACAATTGTTGGATTATTAAACCACTCACAAATTATTGCAATGATTGAGATGTCTTATATGAGCATTTCTGTCATAATCCTTCACTGTTTCCTATATATTTGAGCCAGAGGCGGTACCCCACTGTGTGCATAAAAGAGATGAGTATATTCAATAGCAATGCAATTAAACAGACATGAAATTATAAAAGTTACAATTTTCAACTGTTTTTGCTGTTTTAACTTGGAGCCTTGAGTGATTACTATTGCTGAAGCAATCTGTCTGTGAATTACCTGCAGGATGTAGACCAATACCTTAACTACAAAATGTCTTAATCCTACATATTCCATAATATCTAGACTTCCACACTTTAAAAATAAATTAAAGTAGAGCAACTTTGTGTAAAAAATGTTTAGCATTTTGATAGGATATGTGACATGTCTTTATAGTAAACAATCCTCATAGTTGATGTTCTTTACTTAGTCACAACTACTGTACCAGAGAGTGTTTTTGTTGCCAGCTCTTATGTATTGTTCATTCACTGACAGGAAAAGGTCCCTTTCCTTCCTATTTTGGTCACTGACTGATTTCTTTGTGCATCTCTACTGTGAGCCTATTTTAATGGAACACGAGTCATTCAAATGGAAATAGAATTACCAATGTAGGAATAATGGAAATGCTAAAAAGTAATTCCATCTGAACCGTTATAAGGTAGCAATTTTAAAAAGGATGAATGCAAATATGTGTTTCTGCTTCTCTAACAGTAAATGTAGGTTTAATTTACCTAAAACGTCCCACACTTATGTGACCTAAATCATAACCATTGCTTTTAAGCCAAAAGAACACTTAATAAGTCATTTCTGTACCTGGGAAGTGACAATGTAATCATTTTGTTCAAATCCAGCTTTATGCTTCTGTCAAGCATTACTTCAGAGATCTCTTTGTAATTTCGCTCTGATTGCTCAGATCACAGTTGGCTAGACTTTGTGATTACATGCACAAAGGATGGCTTTATGCTTTTCCCTGCTTTCTAAATGGTACCACTGCTGTAATGAGAAGGATAAAGAAACAAGGCTTAATTGTTGCTCAATTATAAGTACATTTGATTCTAATGAACCCTGTTGTCTCCATGGATGGAAACGGATTAGTTACACCCTAAATATTTCGATGACATTCACAATGGACAAAGCTGATCAACTTTCTGTTTAATTTGTGTTGTCATATGTGATGCAGAAGAATGATCGCTGTCCACACTTGTGTGTTGTGACTCTGTCATAAGCAATAGGTTTGGATTCGTGCCCAGAGCCGGCGCTTCCCAGTAACGGCCAAAAAGTGGGGGATCGTTACACTGTGGGTGACATGGTCTCCTTCCAGTGTGACCAAGGCTTTTCTTTGCAGGTAGGTGAAATCATTTATTCAGATTGTTGTGGATGAATTATATAAAGTGGCGATTTTAAAAAAGAGCCCCCAAAGATGAGTCACTTAAGGCAGTGCTCCGGAAAACATCCATGTTTGTTTAGAAATGTGGATGCACAAGTAACTATCCTTTAATTTACCGCATGCATGCAACTTTATTCTAATGCTCTACTTTGCTTTCATGTTTTCCTGCCAGAATGTCAGAGTTTAATGTGTGAATATGTGCATGATACAAAGCGGCTTTAACCTTTTCCCATTCTTTTTTAGTAGACACATTATAGTCGAAACGTTTTGAGCTGTGGAACTGTCCAAGGCCACGGGCTATGGATTGTGAGAGCAGTCGCCTTACTAATCCCACACTGATTTTTCTCTTCCTGGCTCGGTCATTCACCTTATTTCACATTCTCTCTGGACCAGCCAGCAACTTCTTACACACATCTTCAGGCTGAGTGTCTGAACTAGAAATAGACTTGAGGACATTCTTGAAAATGGAGCACTACAATTGCTGAATCTTTTGAGATGAGTTGTGTTGTTTTAAAAGAATGCATCTATACTTTGGGGGAAAAAGCCGTCAGGTATAATATTGGTGTTATTATTTACTGTAAGAACACATTTTCTTTCTAGAAAATGTACCATGTAAATGTATTTAAAACAAGAAAATATCACTGCTGAACAGTAAACTTGAGTAGGTTACCTCTTTTCTATTAGGGTGGGCTATTTCACCATTCGTTCACAGTTTAAGCTGCCTCTTATATTTTACTGAACAACTATCCATTTATGCCATTTGAAATGGCATAAATATCTTAATCTCAATGGATTTTTGTGACTATCTTTGCAAAGAAACTGTGGCACCAGCATCAAAACTTGAATAAGCTATATTTATAACACTTTGGCACCAATACTATGGAAATCTACTTGTGTATTACAGCAATGATATCATGCTAAAGCAAACAAATACAAGCATGCCTGCCACAGCTCATGGAAAAACTGAAATACAGTGATTTAAGTTGACCAATTCTAAATCCTTAGGATTTTCTTCTGTGTCCTTTTTTGTATTACTGCACATTTTTTAAAGTAGTTTCTAAATGTTTTTTTTTAACAGGGTAATGCATACATTACCTGCATGCCTGGCCCCGTCAGGAGATGGAATTACCCCGTACCTCTGTGTATAGGTAATGTTTCCTTCTATATATTATTATGCACAGGATTTTAATGAAGTTCTAATGTGGGTTTACTGCATCAAACAGACCCTGACTTGTTTGTTCATATTTTTCCACTCATTGTTTCTTGTTGGCTCGTTAACACTTAACTGATCCCTCCTGCCATAAACATCGAAATAGTATATCAATGTCCTACAAAAAAAAGGTGGTCTTTTTTGTATGAAACCATGCAACAGTTTCATTGTTAGGGATGATTTTTGTGTGCTGTTGATTTAGAGGGCAGATGCTCTGCTTTCCACTTGAGTTAAGAATCAATAGGACTTTGCTTGAATTCTGATCTCCCCGTTGAGACTCTGTTGTCGCCCTGACACTTCCTTTGATGTCGGCTGCCACCATGATAGAGTTTAAAGATTACCAAGGCAGCACTGCATATTCTCTTTTAACACCCCAGTGTTTCTGCCCACCATCGTACATGTACTCTACCAATGGCTGAAACCAGCGACTAACTACAGTGCCAGCATGTACACTGCGTTCCTCGTGTAAATATTCTCTGCCTCCGGTCTTCAGAGTTAAGCAAAGTCATAAATCCCAGCTTTACTGTTGACAGCCATGTTCCTAGCTGCACACATTCACTTGTTGGTTTAACTCCTTTGTTGTTTAATGCACATAAACTCACTCAAACACCCCAGGATCAGTATTCATTTTGTTGCTTATGAGCCCACATCAAAGCGTTTGCGTGCCCCTGCACAAACAGTACAGCATCCTTAAAAGTGCCTCTCCTCTCCTTTTGCCTTTACTTCCATTTCACAGAACACAAGTAGGTCAAGCAAGATGCCCCCAATACCAAAACACTTTTCCCCCCCCACTATATTAGTTTTTTGCTCCTCTTGCCTTGGCTCTTAAATCCTTTAAAAACATCAGCAATACAGGAAAATGATTTAGCAGGCAGCTAATAAAATTATATTCACCTTGCTGTTTGTGTAAGGCTTGGTAGAGTGAGAAAGAGAGATGACTGTAACCTTCTCAGCAAGCTAAAGTGTTCTCCATGCAGTCAAAAGAGCCTGGAGAGAGCATAGAGTAATCGCATTCACTCCTGAGCAAAACAGTGTTGGTATGTTGAATATTGTTAAATTCAATTATTAGGATTTAAAGCCTCACAAACAAGGACAGGGCCCAAGCATGTTTGCATGAATGGCTTTATGGAGCAACTGATATTCAGTCTAGAAGAGACGTAACCCCAGTAGAAGAAATGCACAATTAACACAAAACCTTTTTTTCTTTTTTGTTTTACACAGCCGGCCCATCCACATCCCTTTTTTGTACAAGTCCTGAGCAGTAATGCGTGAAAAGGAATTTACCTCCTCCCCAAACATTAAGGCGATATGCTCTTTGCCCTCGATGCATATTTAGCTCCCTAGTCGTCGTTTTTCTTTGTTTTCCCTCTGAGCCGCTCTGAGGAAAAGTGACACGTTCTTTCTCTTTGGTTGGTCTCCCTCAGCCCAGTGCGGAGGCTCCATGACAGACTTCAGCAGCGTCATTCTCAGTCCAGGCTTTCCAGGGAATTACCAGAGCAGCCTGGACTGCACCTGGAGAGTTCAACTCCCCATTGGCTTCGGTCTGTAACCCGCCCACTATCCTCCTGCTGTTTTCCTTCCTCTACCTCCTCTTCTGTCGCCTTTTTTGTGCTAGTCCTTATGTTGTTTGTGCCTATGTTCTTTGTTTTGTTTGTGCTTCTCTCTTGTCTTTTCCTTTTTTTATTTAGCTAAAAACAAGTATACAGAACCACTCATGATGATTGTGATTAACTGTGGAAGTAACAGCCAAACTTTAGCTCATTTACAGACAGGATAAATTCATATGTGGCTACATAACCTAAAAATTTTAATTAATATGTCTTTGTAATTTTCTTTGTTGTATTCCCAGCGACTCCTTCTTATTAATCCGTTACTTAAAAAGCTATTTTATATCTCTTACTAGATGTTCAACTGTTTTATTGTCAAAATTGGGATTTTCTGTAGCAAGTTGCTCACCACTCTTGCTGCTGAAGGTTACTTTATTTAGATTCTTGTAACAGTCAGGTTATAATTTGATTGTGACATGACAGATTTGATGAATGAATAGAATATAATAAGCCCTTAATGCCTGGTCAGTCTCAAAGAAAAGCATTGATGCATGGATTAGGGTAGGAAATTACTATTTAAAGAACAAGCTTTTCATAATTAAAACTTTACCTTGTCTGAAAGATTAGAGTGAGAGAGAAAACCTTTCAGAATTACTGTGAGATGACATTTATTGTTCTTCTACTGAACAGAAATCAGCTGATAACATTTGAAATTGTCTTACTAATGTTGTGATGTAATCACCGTGTCACTGATATTTGCATGCAATTTTCAGTACTGTCTAAGTTCAGCCACGAAGCGTTTCCAAGATTTATTCATGAAATCTGAACTGAACTGATATATCAGAAGATTATTGCAGATGTTAATCCACAGTCCTTCATTTTGACTTTAACTTCCTCTTTTTCCAATTTAGGGATCCACCTGCAGTTTCTGAACTTCTCCACAGAGCCTGTTCATGACTATTTGGAGGTGCGCAGTGGAACTCTGGAGACAGGGACAGTGATAGATCGATTCAGTGGCCCTGCGGTGCCCAATTCTCTCTTTAGCACCACGCACGAGACCACACTCTTCTTTCATAGTGACTATTCCCAGAACAAGCCTGGTTTCCACATTGTCTACCAGGGTAAGAACCAAAGATTGGTTTTGTTGAAATTGGTTTTTGTAATAGCAGCAGGTAAAGTGGAAGAAGGGTAAAAAGCTGTCATTTAGATGGACCTGAAAGGACAGGATGACAAAAGGGTGACAAAAATGAAGAACTTTGATTCACCATGAATGTCTTCTGAGCCATAAAGTTTATGTTCTTGAAATTTAAACTTTCAGATGTCAAATGATTATTCTTATTTCAAAGAAAATTTTTGGTGGAAAAAAAATGTTGTTTATGATATTCTACTTTGTATCTTTAAGTTTTACTAAGGTTTTTAAAACAATCAGCACAATCATGTATTTGATATTCACAAAGTACAATAGAAGTGATTGTACTGTGAATAGTCTCTTGCAAAAGTACTAACAACCCTTATGGGTTTTCCCATTTTGTTGCATTAGAAGTCCAGTCTTCAAATTTTGGGGGGATTTTATGTAACAGACTAACACATAAGCAATGCACAGTAATTTAAAATGTATTTAAAATCTAAATCTAAAAGGTCAGGTGTGCTTATCAAGACCAGCATTCTACATTATGATGATTCACAGTGGGTATGGTGTAATGTGTGCAGTTTTCCTCCACACATGCCATATTAGATGTACGGAAGCCTAAAATTTTTAATTTTGGTAGATGACCAGAGTACATTTTCTCATATCCCTGCTACATTTCTTACTTGTGTTGTAGAAAAGGTTAAACGCAAATTCTTATGACTGTAACAATGATTTTCCATTTTTCCAAAAAGTCTAAATTTACCAATAATTGCTCCTCCTTCTGAAATGTTGTGAGCCTTTTAGGTGGTTCTCTGACTGATGCTCTTGCCTAGTCAGGCTGTTTAGGTGTATAGCCCTGCTTTGCTAGTTTCGCATTCGTATCTTACCTTTTCCATTTTTGATAATGGATTGAACTGCAACCACTTGAGTTTAAAGATTGGTACATTATGGCATTTATTTTGTGCCCATATATCCACTGCACAGCTATGCACTTCTCCCAAAAATACAATTAAAATACATTGAAGTTTTCGGTGGCAATGTGACCAATGCATAAAAGTTCAAGAACTATCCAGTTCTCTGCCATGTATAAAAATTTCCCCTCTAACAAATTCTTGGAATTGTACCTACAGCATACGAGCTGCAAAGATGCCCCGACCCACGTCCATTTCGCAATGGCATAGTTATCGGTCAGGACTACAGCGTGGGGATGACCATTTCCTTTGAGTGTCTGCCAGGTTACACTCTGATTGGAGAGGCCTCTCTCACATGTTTGCATGGAGTCAGCAGAAACTGGAATCACCCCATACCTCGCTGTGAAGGTGAGGCCCTGCTGTGTCTTTCAAGCTGCATTTGTGTCTTGCTGTTAGTGAATTTCATCTACAGAAACAACTTTAAAGAAGTAGCACTGCATCTTCTTGGTTTACTGTATCAGTCTCTGAAAGCATTATCTCCAAATTAACGCAGCTTTATTATGAATTAAAAATGGGTTGTTGTGAGTAATCTGGCAACTTGAAACTTTGTGGTTAAATATAAAATAATCTGAGAAAATTATGTAACATCTTCAAAAAGGGACTAAAATGGCAGCATGTGTCATTCTGTCATAAAGACCTACAACAGAAATATCCTTGAAGTGATTCTTTAAAAAAAATAAAATAAATAAGGGGTTCCTATGACTGCTTGTAGTCATGTTCTTTATTCTGGGAGATAAAAGCGTCTGACTCACCAAAAATACCAGGCTTTTGCTAAAAAATAAACGACAGCACATTATAGTGATTTGTGGAGCATTTGTCCTTTACGACAAAAGCTGAAAATGCCTGGGTACATTGTAAATCTCAAAAAGTCTGCTCAGATGTCACTCTGGGGTGCCAAAATACCCATCATCAGTTAAGTGAAACAATGAGGAACCGTTCAGGTGAACATCAGTCAATCTCATTTCTTAGGATCTGCAGCTTTTGCTTTACTCCCTGGATTTTTTTCAGTTCTTTGGATAGTATTTTTTAGTTTAGATCATGTCAGAAAAGGTTTTATTTTCAAAGTTATTTGGTGTTATCAAGTTGTCAGTGGCATCCGATTGGGACATTCCCTCTCTGTTGTCTCAGTGACACACCAAACCACGTTATTATGTCTTGTTTTTATCAACAGTCATGGACAATACAGACATAAAAGCAGTTTTTACAGCTGAAGGAAAAGAGTGACTTTCTATTTTTTTATCGATCATCTTTATCTATCTCCCTTCCCCGCAGCTCTCTGTGGTGGGAATATAACATCCTTGAATGGTACGATTTACTCCCCTGGACACCCTGCCGAATACCCACACTTCCAGGACTGCATGTGGACTGTCAGAGTCCCTCCAGGATACGGAATCTACATAAATTTCTCTGTTATCAATACAGAACCCATCTATGACTACATCACAGTTTGGTGAGTTACTTTAGTTTAAATTTGTTCATTGCCATGCTATGACACACACACAATGTTTTTTATGAGCCTTACTGTTAAGGGCAGCGAGTCTTTCCGATGCACTAGCACTGTTTAGGAGTTGAATAAAAATTTTACAATTCTGGTTAAAGTTTTTATCTCCCACATTTCTTTGAAATTGAGTCCTCTTGAAGGTGAGAAAGCTCATTTTTCACTTCTTGGGTTTGTCATGTTCTGAATGTTGTAGATTTGTAAATGTAGTCCATCACTCACGGTTTCGTTGATAGGTATGCGTCAACACTGTCAAAAGGGGAATTTTATTTCCTCTGGAAGCATGTTCCGATTCTGCATACATCGCTGTTTTAAAGCCTCACTGCCAGTGCCGCTAGATTGTATAATATGCAGTGAAAATTGTTTCTACTCCCAATTTGACATTTGTTTGACCTTAACCTCCATTTGTACAGAAGCCATAGAGAATTTATGTTCTCTGATGTTTTAATATTTGTCTGGTTTAATGTTTAATGGTCCTATTGGTAAGAACGAATATGTCTGCGGTATAAACAAATATGCAATATCCGTTTACACACCTAATTTTTAAGCTTCATCTGCATTTTGTACAATTTCCTGAAATGTGATTGAATGTAGGAGCATCAGTCAACACAGCAAGTAAGGTTGATGTTGGTGATACAAAACTTTATATGCATCATTCCAACCAGACAACAGGTAAACCAAAAATCATAGTATTTTTTTAAACCTTCTTGCACTGAAGGGAAATAAACAGGGCACTACGGTTTAATTCATATTGTCCTTTTTGTGTGTCTGTTCATATCAAATAAACTTAAAAAATATAAGTGATTTATCGCTATTGGTCTTATAGAGTTGAACAATGTCAAAGTTGTTCTGTGGTTGTAGAATAAGTAGTTATTTCATTTTCACAGTTTTATCAATGACCAGGTTCTAAAGTTTAAACTGTCAACTATGTAAGACCACACAACACAGACATGTTATTTTTATTTTAATGAAATGCGTTACAATGAACACTGTAATAATGCTAGAAGATGGAAATTAGTAAGAACACAAAACACATAGTGAAAATCAAAGTGGCAAAACTCAAAGTCCAAAGTGTCCTGATAGATGAGTGACTCTCCTTTAATTTCCACACCATGGTTATATTTTGTATTGATGTTCAGCACTGGCAGTGCATAGCAACACATGGAGAAGTAGAATTACTTTATCATCCTATTGTCCATACTGCTGAAGAAAACTGATATTACTTAATGGGTTACCTTGCCTCATATCTCAGTAAAACATGTATTGTGTAATGGTTTTAGTTTTAAAGCCAAACCTTTTGGAAAAGCTGTGCTACGACATTGGTAACAATAAACTATCTAAAATGCCATACAATTTAAAATGTTTTTACTTTATTTTAACCATTACTTCAAATAAAATTACAAACAGAAGAGCCCCTATGTTTTTAAGACGAAAATGGACCGTAACTTAGACATTCGCTTGCAATTCATGTCTCTGTCGCGATGCAAACTGAAGTTGCACAGAAGGGATCCAACAGCTGACAAAGTGCTAAGGCCAGAGGCCACTTGGACATGTTGTGCTCACAGCTTGTGCTGTGACACTGCGATTAATTGAGCCAACAACCATTCAAAGATTTTGACCCTGCTTGACATTGGTGGCCTCATTTTTTTCCCGCCCCTATTTCCACCCCCCAAAAGCAAAATGTATTGCCAGAGAGAATGTGATTAACCAAAAGAAACCAAAGGGGGAGACCGAGTTATCTTGTCTCACCAAACTCACAAAACTTCTGCTTAGCAGTGGATATCCCAGTGAGTGTTGCTCTAAAAGACAGAAATGTGCATCAGCACAAAAACTTCTGGTTGGAGCCTCTTGGGATGTTTGTTGGTTTGTAGAAACTTCTGCTGATAACAGACAGCTGTCCAGCGGTAAGCAATGCTACCTTCTCTCTGTCGCTTTACCAGCTGCCTTCCACTCGCTCTGTCCTTCTTCCTTTACCTCCCTTGTAGCCTGTCTGATGAGTCGTAAGCCTCAGGCAGTTATGGAGCTGTCCCCCTGGGTGATAAAGAATAAAAAAATGCCTCACAGCACTGAGGTCACTATTCATACTATATGAAGAGAAGAACTACTGGTGCTACTGGTTTTAAATGAAAGGCTGCATAAATAATCTGTCCCCTGACGGCAACATTTCATTTTCTTGCTCGACTACAGCCTTCAATTTTGCTGATGACTCTGAAATGAAACTGACATAAGCTTTTTTTTCAAGTACATGAGATATTAAAGGCACGCATACATACAAGAACAATACTTTGTGTACATCATTTTGCTGATGATGGCTAAAGTCATCTGAAAGAGCCAGTGATGAAATATATTTCCCTACTGAGCTTTTAGAATGGTATTTTCTTCCCATTTGAATTTATATGTCTGTTGTGAAATAAAGAAATCACTTCTGAGTTATTCTTAATTCACTGTCTAACGAGGGTTAAAGATGCCACCCTTCCGCTCCTCCTCATCTCATTAGCAGAGGTGATTCTGTGTTTTGGAATCAGCAGCTAATGCATCCCTTACAAATGGCTTCACTGCTAATGGCAAGGTCTCTTATTACCCCAAAGCAATCCACCCATTCATTTAGCTATTCATTTGGAATTGCGGACAGTGTTTTGTTGTTAATTTGGACCTTTGTTGCAACTTTGACACACATATATTTTCCGATGCAACTAATTAGCAAAACTCTTTAACAGTGTAAAAATCAAATGGAGATTGATTGATTCTCTATTTTTTTTGGGGGGGGAGGGAGTTGTGGGAAGTTATAGAGCAGATCTTAGTCATTTCTTTCAGAGAGAAACTTTTGTATGACCTTGTAAAACCTGTGTCTGTATTACTTCTCTCTACCTGGGTGATCTTGTGGTCTGTTTACCAACAGAATACATAATTAGGGGTTTACCTCAGGTCTCTTCTCAGTCTGACTTGCCTGAGGTGGCCCCTTTGGAAAGAACCCCAGAGGCACCCTAATTAAACGTCTGTGTTTCCTTGAGTAGTTATTTCAAGAAAGACTACTGAAACACCTTACTCTAAATTCAGTGCCAAAAAAATTGGCTTCTGTGAACTCTGCCAGTTTCTAAATATTCACATTCTGACTGTCACACCTGACTTCATTTTGAACGTTGTGTTTTTGGACTTGCTATCTTTTGGCTCAAAACATCATTTTGACCTTAAGCAGATTTTGGAGCGTCATCTACATTGCCTTGTTTTTTCATTTTATACCATCAAATTTCACTATCTTGTTACAGTTATGTGTGACCTAAAAATAGTGTAAATATGTATTCAGTCCCTTCACTTTGGCACCTTACAATATAGTCTAACCAATAGACTTCTGAAGTAATCTATTTAGTAAGCAGTGGTCTGTTGTTTGAAAGTGTCGTGAAGACCAAGCAAAACACTTCACAGGCCAGTGATGAAGATATGGAGAAGTTTAAAGCAGCTTAATAGAGCATGTTATAAAATATGCTCTATTTAGAAAATAATGTCAAGTTTTAAACATCTCAAAGAAATGTTATAATCCATCATCTATGGTCCGACTGCAACCACATTCACCTGAACTGACAGGTGGATGGAACTGATTGTAAATGGTAAATGAACTGTACTCATTTTCATGGCGCTTTATCAAGTCCAGAGGACCTGAAAGAGCTTCACATTCAGTCATTCATGCTCACATTCATACACTGATGAGTAGGGATATCATAAAAAATGCTTGTAAGTAATGACTCATAGGGAGTGAATATAAGTGCATGCTATACTTTATCTGTGAAAGAATATTGAAAACCATGCATTATTTTCATCCACTTCAAAATGATGAAGTGGAAGAAATGGACTAAACTTTTTGGTTGTCATGTGATGGTGTGAAAAGGCCTAGCAGGTATGAACATTTTTTGCAAGGCTCTGTATATTTACACAATTTCACACAAGAGTACATTCCTGTGAGCATTAATCAGCCTGCCAATCTTCTTTTTTTTTATTTTACCCCACAGTCATGGAATGGTTTAACTTTTTCAGTGGCTTTAGTAGACCTTACATTTTGTTTTATACATTATAGTTATGCTAGTAAATTTGGTGTGGACTAGTATGAAAGTCTAGTTTATGTGCATGTGAAAGCTTCCATGATCATCGAAGTTGTCACACATTATTGTGAATCAATGAAGGATAAAAACAAATCCAAGTATTGATGCACCAAACAAATATATTTTTCCTATCCTTAAAAAGCCATTAATTCATTTTATGAGGAGCAGAGGTGAAGCACTGCTGTTTATGTGCCATGTGTGGAGAAGGGAGTTGCTGTAAAACTGGGTAGAGAATATTAAAGAAATAATTTGATTTTGACACAAATAGCATAGCTTGCATTAGAAACAGTAGACAGCAGTATAAGTTTTTTTTTCTTTAGATAGGTTCTTGATGACAATTTTAAATTTCTCTACTCGTATCCAATTATAAGTTGGTAAAAATGCCATCCATCCATCCATCCATTTTCTTCCGCTGATCCGGAGTCGGGTCGCGGGGGCAGCAGCTTTGGTAAAAATGATTTATTTATTTTTGAATGATCAAATCTTTCCACCTTTTAGTGCAGAATACCATATCTATATTTATTTAATCTTTCTAAAACAAAAAAAAAAACGTTCAGTTGATGTATATATATTCTTTTCTTCATCAGTGTACGTCATGGCTGAAAGGTGTCTGGGGGCATTTTATTGCTTTACCCTCTATGAGCAACATACAGCAAACTTCTGTTTGTGAAACTTATACTCAAACTGTTGGGAGTCTGCTGATTCGACAAGCCCGCTCGGGGATAAATAGACCTGCTCTTTGATCCCAGCTACTATTTATTCAGAAATCATCTCTGCTCTTGCCCTCCATCCACCATTCCTAACCTATCCGTATCTCCATATCAGGGATGGACCCGACCAAACTTCGCCTCAAATCGGCCAGTTCAGTGGCACATCATTGCAGGAAGGTGTGTCCACCACAGCTAATCAGGTCCTCATCAAGTTTCACAGCGACTTCAGCACCAGCGGCTTCTTCGAGCTCCATTATTATGGTAACGTTCCCTTTGATACCAGCAGAGAATATGTTTCTTTGAGTTTATTCATCTGATCCTTAATATTCCCCCATATTGGAGTGAGGCTGATTGCTCATTCGTCTCTTATATTTAAAAATTCTTAATTTCCCTTTTTTTTTTGGCCTTGTCCTCCTTTTTATTGTATTCCTTCCAGTTATGTATGGTGATAAATGATGGATGACTCCTTATGTCTGTTTTTGTCTGCAATATGAAAGCGTCTTTTGAAGGGAAGTTGATTAATAATAAAATGCACCGCATCCCCACTAAATTAGTTATAGTTTTTGATGATTATGAACAGTGATAGGCAGCAATTTATGATCTAATCAGTTTTCGGTATAATGGAAGAGAAAAGACGTGTGGGGCCAAATAGAAAATGTGCTTACGCTGTCTCTGTGTCTATATGCCTCTGACTCCTTCTTGTTTTTTAGTGCACACACTCTTGTTGCAGAGCTCACTGTTTGTTCTCTCTCCAACAGCTTACCAGCTGAGAACTTGTCAGCCACCCCCTCCCGTCGCCAACGCCACTATCCTAACCGATGATGACGAGTTTGAAATAGGTTTGTCTCTTTTTATTTTTCTCGTTTACAGGCTGGGACAATGTGTAATAGAATCAGTTTTCACTTGACAAAGGTGCATCTGCATTGGCAGCCGACCCAGGACAAAACAAGCAGGCATACATGCATATGAAATCCTCTTCATCTAAATTATATTTAGATGAAGAATTTGGACTTTTTCTTGAAGTTTAAATGTCTTTTTTTTTCGTGGTGTCTTTTTTAATATTGTTGATGATCTGAAACTTTTATTTTCTGCTCTGCATTTGTAGTAGACCAAATGCATTTATCCACATTAATGAACTGAGGCAGGTGTTTATTGTAGCCTCCACATTTTTTTCTATCTCGGGTGTCTGTGTCTCCTTCACTCTGCTCATCCTTTTAAGTGTTCCCATCTATTCATGCTTCATGCATTAAAATATTAGTTTGAAGGCAGGGCTAATTAGATGTACTTATAAGCTGTTTGTGTTTTCAGTGCTCAGAAGTAATTAGTAAAGTGAAGTGGAAGTCATGTGGCCAGTGGCTGACTTACTTTGAGCCTTTGAATTTGTGTGTAGTTTTCATTTTTACCGTGCGCTGGTGTGCAAGTGTGCGGCTGCGTAATTTAATGAAGTGCCTTAAGTTCTAGAGGATGTCAATCTTCATTAGGAAATGTGCAGTTGATTACTGTTTCCAGCGCTGTTGCTGAGGAGAGCTACCGACATCCCTGCGTGCGAGAGCGTGTCGGTGCGCTTTCATACGTCTGTGGCTGCGTGGGTCGACGAATTGATGGATCTTTTTCTCACGTGCGGTTTTTGCCTCTTGCGTTTGTATTTGCACGATCGCCGGCGTAAACGACCCCACAGGAGACATTATCCGGTACTCTTGCCAGCCGGGCTTCACCTTGGTGGGCAGCGAGATCCTGACCTGCCGACTTGGAGAGAGGCTGCAGATGGACGGGCCGCCACCAGTCTGTCAAGGTTGGTTTTGCGCAGTGCATGTTTATGGGTGACTTAATATGTTTTTGCGAAGGTGTCGAATGTTTTTATGTTTGCGCCCGTGTGTTTTTTATTTATGTGTATGTGTAATCATACTGTTATGAGTGTACTTGACACCACTCTGCCAGGGTTGGTTGCAGTCAGCAGCACTCACGGTTGATGCATCATTTAACAGACAGACAGCCAGCAGGCCACCCTCCAGCAGAATCCTGGCGGCAAACGGCATCGCTGTTCTTCATCGGATCGGGATTTGCAGGTTTTTGGAGCAAAGCCGGCCCAGCCCTCTGTAAGAATCCAAATGTGGCTGCTGAGGGTCAGTTTGAGACCAATTAAAGATCAACAGGTTTCGTTATGATGTCTTTTTCATCTGTGAAATCTCATAATACTGAACTTGTAATCCGAGGATCTTTAAAATGCAGCTGACGTATCCAGATCTGATGTTTATGGAAGAGCGTAGGATGCAGCTTGGGTGATTCTGAATTGTTTTACTTGTATCTATGTGGTGTTTTGATTTTCTTCTCTTTGTATTATTTTATTCAGAATTTGAGTGGGTTTATTTAATACATGAACCTCAAGTAAAGCTGTACACAGTAACACTGAATCAAAAGTATTTTTTTAATTTTGCCATAATATTAACATCTTACTCACATTTAGTAAGAGGCTGTGCAAAGAGGAAAAATATGGAATGTTGTGAAAAATAAAAGATATCAGTGTCTTGCTAAGTCATTCACATTACAATTACAATAAATATCTTTTACATAAAATAAAATAAAACATTTTATTATGATGCTATGTGATTTATCATATAAAGTAACAAAATATTAAAAAATATATATAAACAGTGTCTTGTATTTGTATACAACTGTCCTGAATCAGTATTAATAGTCATAATTAGTTGCATAATTACTCATTTTGCTAAGATTATATTTGGAATAGAGAACCTAAGAAATATTTTAGTATGCCACACAAGACTTGTCTACATGTTTGAAGTTACCTTTAAGAGTCAAGAAATTGAAAAAAAGAAACTGTAGCCAAATTCTTGTTGAGTATAAAAATGGTTTTATCTTAAATTGGCAACTAAAGCAGCAGGAAAATGTGAAGGAGGTGCAGTCAAGTGGGAATACTAGGAAAGTGAATTTTCCCAGCTCATTTCTCAGAACTCTGCCAAAATCATCAGGCTCCTATTAGCTGAACCTCGCATAGTGGTACTTTGACAATTACCCACACCCAAATGTTAGTGCTAAAATGAACCTACCAAATACACATAACTGCTGCTAATTCTTGATATCTCCTTCTCTCTAAGAAAATGTTCAAAAAGGCAGGTATGAATAACTCAGCAAAACTCATACAAGTTTTGATGACATAGATGTCCTATAAAGAAAGAATCATGCCTTAAACTGAGAACCTGAACTGCAAAGGTACTGAAATACACATTTAAATTGAGCACCATCAGTGATATAGACTTGTCTGTTTATATGTCAGGTGGCCAATCATCTTGTTGGAGTTTTCCTAAAACTGGCCTCGAGGATCACATTGGCATAGTTAGCACAATTTTAGGGTCAGTAATTTGTTGCTTGACATTTTCATGGATCACCTAATTTTTACTCTTAAGAATTCATTACATTTCCTTGCATTGAATATGTTATGCCCTTGTGCACCTCCAGCATGAAACTAATTGCTCTCCTTGGGACATCTAAAGTTAAACTTAATTTGAGTTGACCTGCTATTCACAGGCAAGAGACTGCTACTGCATGGTTGTAACAAGGGCTTTTCATCCATCGCCTGCTTGCCAACAGGCTAGGAAACAAAATTCTCTTATGCGTTTTGATTCCATTTTTACTTTTAGTTGTCATTTCATGCCTTAAAGACAACACTAAAAGGCCCTTGTTTAAGTGTGCAAATTTATGCCTAACTATCCCTCATTTTTCAGAAGTATTCATTCAGGCTCTGTCAACAATGAGGCATATGAAGAACTGCATTTTGTTAGGATTTCATCTGAAAGCTCAACACATCAACACAAAGTACATAACTGTGATATGAGAGGAAAAAAGTTTAGTTTTTTATAAACAAAAATATTAAAAATGTTATATTTACTCTTGAGACAATACTTTGTGGAATTTCCTTTTACTGGAATTACAATTGCAAGTCATTTTGGTTGCATATCTGACCCACTTTGCACATCTAGAGTCTAAAATCTGTGCCTAGTCTTCCTTTAGCATACATTCCCAAGTCTTGCTACATATTGTCAAATGGATTTAGGTGAGAACTTTGACTGGACCATTTTATAACAAAAAATGCCTTGATCTAAGCCTTTCCATTATAACTCTTGACTGTAAATATATTTATTCTTTAATTACCTCCTCTAACTTTGATCAGTGTTCCTGGCTCTTCTGAAGAACAGCCCCTCTGCTTTAGGACCAGAGTTCATGGCAGGGTGTCCTAAATTTGCATTCAGCTAGAAAACACATTGTTGTGAAAATCTTTTACTTAATGAGTTAAGAGGTGAATATTTGGTGTTTACCTGTAATTAAATTACTGTATTTTTCACAGATGAATGAAATGGGTATAGGAACATTTCTTATAACCGTGTGAACAGTCCTCTTTTATGTGCTCTCTATGTGCAACCAGACGCCCCCCCACCAAAAGCTTGTACGTTTTTTTTTCTGCTCTCAGGGTAGTTTCTCATCTATATTACAGTACTTTATAGGCCTGTCTTCTGAAGTAGCAGTATTGAGGGGGTTTGAAACATTTTAAGCCTCTCATGATTCATTTTTTAATCCCTGCACCGAAAGTTAAATTCAAAGAATTTAAGCCCCAACAGGGCTCACTGGATTCCTTGGTGTGTGTGTTGCCTGGCAACGTTAGTTTATTAAACAAGTAATGGAGAATATAAATATCATGAGTGCCGCTCACCTAAATGGGCCTGGTTGCAGCTTTGTAGATAGTAACATGTGTGTCTACATGGATGAAGGGCTACTGTGAGGTTATCTGTGTAATTTGCGGTTATACAAATCAGTTATAAACATGCAGGAAACACTAAATGTAATTTACAAACCTTTGGATAAAATGATTTATAAATTTTATATCTATGCAAATGAAATGCAGACTGTGGTTTCTGGTTTTCAAGTTGTGTAATTTGATATTGTGATGGTTTCAATTAACATTTTCTGTCTCTCCATGAAAGTGATGTGAGAGATCTTATTATAAAGTTCAATGATAAGAGGCATAATGTGTATTTAAACATTATTTCAAAAGTATTACCAAAATTCATTTGGCCTTAATAATAAAAATAATATTACAGATATCTTAAAATTTATCAGTCTTTTGGTTAGTTAAACATTTATTTCTGCAGACGACCTCTATGTTAAGAAAAAAAAAGGCCTCAACACAAAACCCACCCATTATTGAGTCATTATTTTTGAAACATTAATGCTGGTTTTGCTTGCTGTTTCCTGGAATCAACGGCAGAAATAGAAATGTTCAGACAGCCAGAATAGCAATCATGTACAAACACACGCAAACATACAAGCAATCCAAATGATTGAAGGTCAAACCAACCCAGGCTACTATTACATCAATGTGGCGTGCCTACTTTGATGCTTGATCCAGTCTTGATTTAAAAGTCAATCCAGCAATTAGTGCACCACACGGAGATATCGTTTTTGTAGAGCAGATCGGCCCTGGCGCCTAGGCAACCAGCCTCTCTGTGTGGTGTGCTTGAACTGCCATAAGAGGATTCATGGTTCCAATCCCAGTCATACATCCAGTCACTGACTTTTCAAAACGTGTTTTGGTGTCACAGGATGAATAGTTATATTTGCTGTATTATTATTTTTTTTATATAATGCTAATCTGTGTTCTAATTGTTCATCGCAACTCAGCATGTATTTTTTAAAAATGGATGCTCTTTATGTTAACATCTCAGTTATGTGACAGGCTAAACAAAATGTTTTGTTTTGTATCTTGCTGTTTTGGATGTTAAATTTTAAAGTTAATAGCATGGGGCCAATAAAAGCATAGTTTTATTTTCATGAGTTGTATCTATGTGATATGTATGACCTTTTTTTAGAATAATTTTTAATATTTAAGTTGTAATTTTTAGTGAATAACTTGTTATTTTCTACCATTTTTAAAAAAAAAAAAACAAGACATCCTAAAATAAATGGCACATATAAAGTCCAAAAAACAGCAAAATGTAACACTCAGGATTGTGATGATTGAATTTCCTACCTTACCGTTATATGATGTGTTCCAAGCTTTTAATGTTGTGGCTATCACCTGCAGGCTTAATATTACTATTATTTTAATAAACAGAGATGTTATCACAACAATCAATAAAACCAGTTACTGTTTAATCTCTAGTGACCGCAGAGGGCTATTAGTGTGTTGTGGTATTGCTGTGTTGTGAGATTTCAAGTCATTCTCCTACTGGGTAAAGTCATGACCCCCAGATTCTTTTTGAGCCAAACGTAAAAAGTTTCCCAATAACTTTGCAGCTTGATCATGCTCTGTGTTACAGTATTTTCAATATTTTCTTCTTTTTCTTCTCTTTGATATATGTCCACGTTTCTCCCCTGACCTTTTTATCTGGAGTAGTTGTTCACATTAACCTTTTATATGCACCATGTTATTCCACTACCAACCTTCAAGATCAGCTTCTAGCACCGACAAAGCAAGAAAATAAAGTAACAGGACTGTCATTATTTCTCACATGCCAGCCACCAGGAAATGAAATACGGACACACACACACACACACACACACACACACACACACACACACACACACACACACACAAACACACACACACACACACACACACACACACACACACACACACACACACACACACACACACACACACACACATCATTTTCCATGAAAAGTGAATGTCTAACCTGCTGACTCTTATTATTTGAAAGACTGATTTTAAAGGAGCCCAGTGACAGGATCGGCTTCAGCCTTTGGTGTAATATCACTCTGCTAAAATGTGATTGATTCATGACTTCCATGTGTAATTTATTCTTCCCTAATAATTTAGCTTACCCTTTCTCTGTTCCAGTTTATTCTGCTTTATCGTCTTCTGTTTCCCTTGTTACTGCTGATTGTGTTTGTGTGCTCGCTGTGCTTTTGCGTATGTCTTAAATCATGTTATGTTAAAAATGAATGTCGACCCTTAACTCCTCATTTCTTTCTGTAGTGCAATGTCCAGCATATGAGGTGCGCTTCGACTCAACGGGGGAGATCTTAAGTCCTGGTTACCCTGAAAACTACTCCAATCTTCAGACGTGCTCCTGGCTAATCAACGTAGAGAAGGGCTACAACATAACTCTGAACTTTGAACTGTTTGAGACTGAAAAGGAGTTTGATATCTTGGAAATATTTGATGGTAAGTAACAAACATCCATCCATCCATCCATCCATCAATTTTCTTAACACCCTTGTCCCTTAGTGAGGTCGGGAGGGTTGCTGGTGCCAATCTCCAGCTAACGTTCCAGGCAAGAGGCGGGGTCACCCTGGACAGGTCGCCAGTCTGTCGCAGGGCAACACAGACACACAGGACAAACAACCATGCACACACACACACTCACACACTCACACCTAGGGGCAATTTGGAGAGGCCAATTAATCTGACAGTCATGTGTTTGGACTGTGGGAGGAAACCAGAGTACCCGGAGAAAACCCGCGCATGCACAGGGAGGACATGCAAACTCCCTAATGTGACAGCTCTACCAACTGTGTCACTGTGCAGCCCTAGTAACAAACATGATCTGAAATAATAGTCTTATAAAGTCAAACAAAGCATTTGGTTAGGTGTGCTTACTTTTTTTTTTGCTGTTACTTAATCATAGGTCCAAACATCTACAGTCAGAGCCTTTCAACACTCAGTGGCGACATAGAAGCCCCGTTCAATCTGACAACCACTGGCCACCAACTGCTACTGCGCTGGTCCACTGACCACGCCACCAACCGTCGCGGCTTCCACATCAGATATGTGGGTGAGTATCAAAGTATGTATCCTTCTTATAATCATATTCTCTTTTTTTTCTTACAAATGTTATATTTAACTAGACTTGGGGCCAGATTTACTGAACCAAAGAAATTTAATGTGTGGCTAAGAAGTAGAAATACTGCCAGTTGGGAGTGTGCAGTTCAAAGATTAAACATTTTTGCTGATTTGGGAATGCAGGCAAAACCATTTCATACCAACTATGATATCTAACAAGCTCTGAGATAATTGTTAATCTTTGTTTTATGTCATTGGCTTAGAATTACACAAAACATATCACTGATGGTTAGTCTAAATTGTACCCAAATAATGTGGGGGAAATAAACTTGCCTTTCTGACCATGATGCGCAAAACGCCCTAAATCGTTTTTACTGCTGCAAAATTTCCCTCTCAAAAGTTTTAGAAAATTCAAATCAATGATTTTAGTATTCAATGAGAGCTAGGTTAATGTATAAAATGTAATTATTATTATTTTTTTTTTTTAACGAAATGATTGGTCACCCAGTAATTATTGCATCTGATGGTGATATAGAACATGAAACACGCTTTCACAAACGATTATTGTGATTTAACAATGTTGGAGCTGACAGAGTGATCTTTAATTATTTCACTGAACAGCTTTTCCATATGGCCCTGGATCATTTTCCTACTGAATAAATAATGTTCTACTCTGTTTCTTGTAGAGTTCACCAGATTTGTTTTTAAAATGTCCTCATATTTCAAAGATGGTGTGTGTTATGTTGGCTTTTGGAAGTTATCAAAGATCCTCCATCATTTGTTTCTGAGAAGGTCAGACTTACTAAAGAATACATCACTAAATAACGTTCATACAGGTGTGGTATTTTACACATGTTTATACTGGTGATGGTAGGACAGAAACATGTTTTTTTTCTTGCATCAGTCTTAAAAATTCAGTTAGCATGAGCAGTTCTCAAGGCTGATATAAAGACTTTGAAACCTCAATATACCACTTTTGAAGTAATTACCTTTAAATATTTTAAATGGAAACTTTAAATTACTAAAAGGAAGATCTTATAAGGTCTGATCAAGAAGTTGTCAAATGTATCAATAAATGTCTTGATCTTGATTTTGTTAAAAACAATTCTTTCCTTTCCCCCCTCTGAATAAATGCACTTCACTTAAAAGTTGAACTTTCTGAGTATTTTTTGTATTAGTTTGTGCTGCTCCAATCCAAGAGTAATTGATTTGGAGGCTTTTTATAAATACTACCAGGGGTGCTAAGAAATGTGACTGTGTAGTCTGGCATTTGCTAAAAGATCTATAAACGGCTACAATTCAAGGAAATTAAAGCTTGTTATTATATAATACGCCTCAAGATTTTCTGGCCATTCATCAACATTGCAAATCCCCGTACTGGAAAGCAAAGCAGAACAACATATACAGCCTCACTCCCCACCTCACTGCTCCCCAGAAAGGGAAAATACAAATGCTCAACATAAAGGGGAAAAAAAGCAGGACAGCAAAACATTTGGATTAATCAATTTAGCTGGGGATTCAAGGTTATTCCAAATTGTTCTCAAGTACAATTATTTTGGTTTGACAAATAGTTTTCATAATAAAATCCAAAATTCCTCTTGAACAAATACACAAATCTCATATTTCACACTTTGTCTTCCTATTATATCTGTTGAGCAGATTCTCACAAAAACATTGGATTCATGTCCAGAGCAAATTTTAATCGGGATCACTTAAGTTTAGCATTTTTTGATCTGCTTCAATTTAATTTTGAAATCAAAACATGCTTTCATGAAGTCGGTATCAACACTCCTTAAATGCACACAAAATATCCACAAGTTCAGGGCTTTCATGCACTTTGCTTCATTGCAAACCAAGTAAATCTGGCCCATTTTCAGACAACTGATGCCCTTCATAGGTTTATGATTTTGTGAATTTGATTTTGTGCATTTGATGGTTTTTGTTCAGATAAAATTGACAAAACTTAGTCTCAGATTTAGATTTAAATAAATCTTCCCTGTTTGCCAACATGTTCTTTCGATTGAAAAACTATTGTTTTGGTCTGTTTTTGATTTATCTTTAAGTACTACAACATTAAATTATTACGTTGGCTATATTGCCAATGGAATGTAAACCTTTACCTTAAGTTATGGATTTAAGTAAAGCTTTTAATATTTCCAAATCCATCATGTTACATAACAAACCAATTAAATGCTCAAAGATAACGAGCAACTTTTGTTACTCTGTACAACCACCCTGTTATCTGCTGAAAGTCTTGCTCTCTCTCAGTCTATTGCAGCTTAAAGGAACCACAATCGTTTCAGTTGAAATTCAGTTTTCTTTCAAACAGTTTCTGACATTTGTATGCTTCCTCTGGCTTCATATTTAAACACTGAGCTAATGCTAACATTATCTAACTTGCTGTCTTCTTTCCCTCGCTTATAGCTACAACATCAAAGAAGGATGCTGTCAATATGAAGAGATTATCTGTGGTGCATTCACTGATCAAAAAGAGACCAGATATTTATATTTTCAACTAACTGGAGCAAAGTCAGAGCTGATCAAATCAGCCAAATTCATGAACCAAAGGGTTTCTTGATGGGCTTTCTACTGAATAGTGACTTCTACTGAAAAGACTATTATTTTTAAATTACAGTGTAAAATTAATATTCTATTGTCTTTTACCAAGGTGGTCCTTTTTTGCTGTGAAATATTTATTGAACCACCTTGGATGCAGCTTTTTTATGTGAATACGATATGACCACATGCATTTAAGCAGTCTGCTGTGATTACACAGAGATATTATACTTTGAGGTCTATCACTGCTTTTAAAAACACATTTCCCACAAATAATAGATCACAATGGGAGATGCTTTCATGAACAAAACACATAAGGCAGGAAGGAAGTCGCTACCAGGCCTGCATGCTGTTTTGTACTCCCCAAAGTTCAGAGTGTTTTAATTCTTAATTGACTCTTTAATAAAGCAAGTGCTGCTTGGAAAGAATAGCACAGACGTCTTTTTCTATTTGAAATGCATCAGTAATAGTGCAAAAAGCAGAAAAGAAATAAATATTTTAATATTTTTTTCTCTATTATATTTAATACACAAGTGTGCTGCGCTGAAAGCAAGTTAGTGTGATGAATTTTGTAACGGGAACTGCTTTTTGACTTGATTGACTCTAATAGGAACTGATTTAAACTCCAATGTGTCTTTTCGTCTTAAATCCCCGCGATCTCCCAGCAGCCATGAAGATTTTAAGAAATGGTTGACAGCTATTGGAATGCATAAAGCTCTCCCTTGAAATTTCTGTCCCATTGGCCATTTACTAGTCATATTCTGGAAATCAAATTATTATTATTTTATTTTTTAGATTGATGGCCTGTAAGATGAGGGAAGGGAATGTTACGGTATAAATAACTGGAGGATGCATCAAGACTGTGTGTACTGAAGCAAATTGAATATGTGCATGGCCACAGGCTAGCAAGGAATTGTAATAATGTGATTTTGAGGGCTTCCCTTGCTGTTTGGTACACAGCCTGAGTGCTAAAAAGATGTGACACTCCTAAGGCATTTCCGCTCATTATGAGTGCATTTAAAATGGAGCTTGGCGTAATAAAAAAATAAAAAAGTTAACTTGAGTCTTTCTCCAGAGGTAGTTTGTTAATGTCTCTGTTCTTTTTCTCTGATTTATTTATCTTTATTCCACTTAATGTCTACTTTTCCACCTTCTTTTCTTCACTCTGTCCTTATTCTCTCTTCCGTTACCTTTCTTTTTCTTTCCTGCTCTCCACTGTGGCTTTATCTCTTCGTCTATTGTAGCGATGTATTGCAGTACCCCAGACTCCCCGCACCACGGCTCTGTAGTAAGACAAACTGGGGGTCATCTTAACAGCATGGTGACATGGGCTTGTGACAGGGGGTACAAGCTGATTGGGAAAAGCACAGCTGAATGCAAGAAGACCTCCTATGGTTACTACGCCTGGGATGCACCAGTCCCTGCATGTCAGGGTAAGCTCATCCTACCTGGCTACTTTGTTTTGTTTTTTTTGTTTGTTTTTTTTACTTGCAACATTATCTAGCATCTACGTCAAATGTTCTGGTGATTGGCTCTACAACCCTGTCCTTTTCAGGTGAAATGACATGCAGATAGAGCACACAAGACATAAGGCACACAAGGGTCTCAGCTCAAATCCAATTCCCGTGTAGTTAACGGTTGAACTGAATCCAACCTGATTGAGAGTCAGCTTCCTGTCAGGTGGAAATTAAACAAAAATCAATCTTCGCTTCTTTGTCAATTTCCACTTCCTTAAATTACTTGCTAACTTGCCATCAACACGTGGATTCTGCTGCTGCTGGGTCTACCCTCACCAAACTGCTCTCCTTTATGCACACATGTCGGTGTTTGTGTATTTCCTGTGCCTCGTGGCTGCAGCCACACTCAGACTCAAGCACACACTCAAACAGTTGTAAACACCGACAGATGGTGTCATCAATTGCGTTTTATCTTGACGCGGTAAAATCAAAATATGTATTTCAGATAGATTTAAAAACATTTCGCACCTGTGATTGATTCCATCAGTTTGCTAATTGGGCACAGCTTTTCCAAAGCACGTGGAGCCAAGCATCCCTGCAGATAAACTGATATATTCATACAGACGATGCCCATCTGGTTATGGGTGTAGATCCCAGCAATTATATTCTAGTGATCTCAGAGATGCCACAAATGTAAAAATGTTACGTTTACTATTCTTTATTGGCATTTGTTGAACTGTAATCATGAAGATACAATAGATAACCAATCAACATTAGTTATCACTAGCCAACATAACAGATCTATCTCCCATCACTTCCTTTGACTTGACACTGATAAAACACCTTAAAGCTGACCAGATGAAGCTTTCCTTTGCTTCTGTATCTGAGTGCAAAGTGGTCCAAATCTACTTTATGTATTTCTGTGTTTTGCTGTGTCTGAATGCTCCTAGTTTTATAGGTTGGGAAAAGTCTGTGTTGGAAGTGTTATTGATTTTGTTATGTTTTTCAATTACCTACTGCCTCACACTAAAGCAAGAAAGTAAAGTGCTTTGCATATTTTCCCATTTTGTAACATTGCATCCACAAACCTAAATGTAATTTATTTGAATTTAATGAATTCAGCAAAATACAGCAGAAATCTCTGTTTGCAGACCCTATTAATCACAGCTGAAGAGTAAATATTTGAGCTCTAAGTTGAACATTGTTAATATTAAGTATTAATTGTCATAATACTTACTTTTAGCCTGGTTGATTTTAAGTTGTATTACTTATCTGCATATGTTTTATTTTTCCCATATATTAAGTTTTCTACATTTTCTACAGGTTTGCAGAGGCCAAATACATGCATACTATAATCAAACGAGTTAAGTGTAAGAAGCAGAGACTCTCGCAGCACTATTATAAAAGCAGGTGTTAAAGCTGGATGGCATTCTGTGAAATGTAACACCTTGAAATAGAAGTTTTGACAGGTGCAACTCATTTTGTTCATGATATAACTCAGTTCCATTAAGTGCTTCACTAAGCCCACCGCATTGAGGTATCAAGCACAGTACCGGGGCTCTGGCATTGACTCAATTTACTTCAGTGCAGATGTTATTAATGCTGCTAATTACACATGAGCTGTCTCTGCTGTGATATCTTGAAGGGTCTGCAATGAATGAGGTTGGCTGTCAAAATTCTACATTGGCTGGTTGGAGCAAGTTGAGCAATTATATCTTGTTGAATTTGTACGCCCTGAAATTGTTATCCTTAGAAAGTAAAAGAAACGACTTCTTGTGTAAATTATGAAACCTGACAGGGCTTGTGTGCTTCAACAGCCTTCACAAAACGAGTGTTTTTTTTCTTCACAAATGTTTAGCTGTCAAGCCGGTGCACCTACTTCACCCGTTGTAGGCTGCTATCTAACTCACGTCTTCTGCTCCGCATAAACATGTGCCGACAATGGTCCTCTTGCCACCTCTAGCTGTGTCATGCGGTGTGCCCAGTGCGCCAGTGAACGGAGGTGTGCTTGCTGCTGATTACTCTGTCGCCACACGGGTGACCTACTTCTGCAACAGTGGCTATCGGCTGTCCTCCAAAGAACTGACGACCACAGTCTGCCAGCCAGACGGCACCTGGAGCAATCACAACAAGATACCCCGATGCATCGGTGAGTGCAAGAGGCTGCTTGGAGGATTGAAAAGGACAGGGAGGATGGAGGGTGATTTAGGAAGACATGGTAATCTCAAAAAACCACATGGATATGCAGTGAGGAGCTGAGAGAAGATGATAGGAAAATATTTTGTCTGAATGAGGAACGTACATAAATCTTACTAAATTTATTGAGAGCTATAATCTTGATAAACCTCTCTGTAGTTTCCAACTTCCTGAAAGCCACTGGAGCATGATAGTTTAACAAATCTGTCTGTCATATAAATATGGAGTAAGTCCTTGAGGACAATGATTTAAACATTTATTAAAAAAAACATTAACTTGTTGCAATATCATGAGACAGGTGAATAATAGTTGGGAGGAAATCTGTTCACAGTGGGGTACAGGTTTGATATTCCAGTGCCACCTCTTTCAAGTTAGAAAGTCAGAGCAAATCGTGATTGACAATATTGTTTTCTTCTGAGACCAATGTTTATTTCTGTTTGTGTTTATCTCGCAGTAATAAATGGAAACAGAATTTTAAAAGCCCTATTGGATTAGGATGTGATTTTATTTTTTTTTTCTTTGATTGTTTTATTGCTCTACTTCTTGTTTTATTGCTCTACTTCTGTCTTAAAACAAAATTGTCTTTCAACCTACTTTATTTTCACCCACCAGTGATGACGTGCCCCAGTCTTAGTTCCTTCTCCCTGGACCACGGGAGATGGAGGATAGTCAACGGTTCACATTATGAATATGGAACTAAAATAATCTTCACCTGCAACCCTGGGTACTATCGGGTCGGCCCCGCCCACATCCAGTGTCTGGCCAATGGAGCTTGGAGCTGGAGAAGTGAGAGACCTCGGTGTAGAAGTGAGTAGAGTTTAGCTTTCCAATACAAAAACTACCAGCAATAATGTACAGATTATTGTATCTTTGGATGGATTTAAAACAAAGAAAACAACTAATCAATTTTAAAAAGAAAATTGAATTTTAAGAGAATGAAAAGGTTTTGAATTTTGAATTTTGTGTAAATACTCTCTAATCCACACGTAATTAACATTAACCATTAACCATGAGAAGATCATGTTATTGAAATTCATTGTTTTTTATTGATTGTATTTTTATGTATCAATTCACCCCAAAAAAGAATGTTTCAAATATATTATTAAAAACCCCAAATAACCCATTTTCAAACCAGTATATTAGACATGAAACAGTTTTGAAACAACTCTATTTTATCTGCTTCACCATTTAATTAATATAAATTATCTCAGTTGAAATGTTCACGCAAGATTGATTTTTTAAATTTTTTTTATTTTTTTTAGAAAGTAAGTAATAAAAATAATAAAGCCACTGTAAACAAATAATCTCAACTAGAAAGGTTCATTACAGAATTTACCAAAATGCCTGAAGAATATTTATCACTTTCATATTTGACCTAAAACATTATTTTGTTGATTCTCTTTTGTGTTCTTCACCTATTCTGGTCCCGGTCTGTGTTGGGTATTGTTTACTGCCCTAGTGGACACTAACATTTTTCTGCTGCCATGAGGACTCCTTTTTTTGGTTTTTTGTTTTCGTTTTGAGGCAAAAGCAGTGAATAGCTTGTCTAATGGCAGAACAGGATGCCAGCAAGTGTTATTAAAGATGTTTGGGCAAAGGAAAACACCATCATTATCCTCCCAGTGAAATAGTACAGGTCAGCTTTTATCACATTAAGGTCGGTAAGATGGGTGTAAATCACTGTGCTCTCCCATTGACTCCAAAGATGTAAGCCAACTTCTAACTCATCCTTTATTCTGTTTCTGCTGCTCAATCTTCTGGGGGTGTCCTCTATCTCCCTTCCTCTTCTTTGTACCATCTTCTTCATCTTATTGCAGTTATTTCCTGTGGCGATCTTCCTACTCCTCCTAATGGGAAGAAAATCGGGACACAGACTACCTTTGGAGCATCAGCTATTTTCAGCTGTAACCTTGGCTATGTTTTAACTGGATCTACTGTTAGAGAGTGTCTTCTGTCTGGCCTTTGGAGTGGGATGGATACTCAGTGTCTAGGTAAATACGTTCTAAATGTTCTTGACCTAGGTCAGAAACTCCTGGCAAGCGTCTCAGAATAAATAAGAGCATTTCTGATTGGGCCAACTAGAATAGGAACAGATGGGGAAGCAGTAGGTGGATATAATTGCCTCTGTTGCTAAGTGCATATGGCCAGTGTCAATAAAGACTCTGGAAGATGTACATTTTTTATGGTCCACTATTGACTTCATATTTGCTCTGAATGAGGCCTCTGTTACACTTCAAACTGTTGCAGATCCTGCAGAGAAAATAATGAAAGGTTTGTGTTCCAAATGTTCAAGCACCTTTAGCAACAACCTGCAGAGAAATAGATTACATTACCATATAGGCAGCATTCATGTTTGTGAAGTTTATAATATATAGTAACAATCTTTCTGAATTTGTGTAACATCATCCAAGAAGTTCTGGCAAAGTTTACCTCAGTAAGTATTTAAACAAGAAAACACCCTGCAGCTTCGCATACCAGCTTTTTCCGTTTTTCTTCAAGTTACAGCAACTCATTTCTATAAATATTATTATTAGGACATTGTTTGATGGATCAACACAAAGGAACACATACTGCTTAAGTACACAGAAGACACGTAGTTGTCAGTATTTCTTTTAATTAGAAGACTTCTCAAGATTTTGTCTTGAGAAGTCTTTTAATTAGAGATTTCTAGCCTATGTGTCATTTAAACTCAGTATAAAAATACTGTTCTATGAAGACCTTAGCAGTTTATTAGAGAACATAAGTAAATAAAAGGGATTTAAGAAGACCATATAACACAACAGATGCATCAGATATAAAGTTGTTGAGGTTATAAAACAATATGCAAAGCTTTCAACAAATTGCAGAGCACTGTTTAATCTTCATCTGATAATAAAAAGTTGTGGCCTCAATTAACATGTAACTGTAAGATCACTCCTCCGCCCACATGAAAATGTAATTCAGGTAGAGTCAGCTTCTGACAAACAAACATGTAGTGAAGCTCTGTGCCTTATAAACCAACATTAAGGCAAAGAAGATGGGCAAAAATGTTTCAATCGAGTCGTACATTTGATGTTATCTATGAAAAACCACAGAGAAATCTCTGCTGAAACCAAAGTCTTTTGCATACCTTTAAGTACAGTTGATGGCATGCATGTTTTAATTCTGTCGTATTGTTGCTCATGTGCAAAACTGGTAGAAACGTATCTTTCAAGTTGTAATTGCAATAAAATTTGTGTAAGTATTGACCTCAAGGGTGGGGTGTGCTGAATACTTACGCACGTCACATGTATAATGTGAAAAATCATGTATTTTCAACTGAACGATTATACACTCAGTTATTTGAGCATCAGTAAAATTCCAATAAATGGCATTAGAATATTTCATTATAATGGGAAATGAATTTAAAAACATTTTAGGGTTATGAATTCTTTCTCAAAGCATTGTTCATAATTAGATTATCTGAATTCAAAGTCATGTTGGAGCCGAGCGTTAAGATTCTCTGGACACTAATGACATTAGTTCTCTTTGTAGTTGTGTGGCACCATTTCTCTTTGCTTGGCTCAAGGTTTGATCAGTTCATTAAAAGTGAAGCACCTTTTGCTTGGCTTGTAATCTGACTGGTGAGGTTAACTGAGCACCTTCTGGTAAAGTCGCCTACTTCAGCACTATCTTCACAGAAATCTCGCTGCTCTCAATTGGAGTGTGATAATAAAATGCTCCACTGAATTTCTCAGTGCCGGAATGAATTAGGGAAATAAGGTTCTCCAGGTTTTAAGTGGCAACAGAAATGTCACCAAGTGATCCCTCTTCTCTAAAACAAGAGGATTTATTGTGGCTGCAAGCAACATGATTATGTGCACAGGTTTTTTTTGTTTTTTTGGGTGGGGGAATTGCGGATGTGCACCTTTTTTGTGTTGTAGGTTGGACAACTAAAGCCAAAGCCAGTGTAAATTTTGATTTAACATTTCAGAAATAATGAGTTCAAATATGCATTCCAAATACAATACATGTTATGACCAAACTAATTTAACCTGTCTGCATTAAAATTCATAGACCTTTTAAAAACATGCCCCCTCATTTCATTTTCTTACATTGTTGTCAAAATTGTATTTAAATGTTAAAGTGCAATCAAAATTGTGTGTATCCTTCAGCTGCCATCTATTAGTAGCAAAGCCACTAAAACTCATTGTTCTCACTGTTAGAAAGCCAAATTGAATCAGTTCACCACATGAATGACTGAGTGCAATTGCATTTGTTGTTTTTCAAACTAATTTTATTTCCTGGCAAAAGGTGCGCCACCTTATTAGTGTACATTTTTGTTATATATCACAAATGCCACGCTCTACGTAATTTATTTTTTATTTCATAAGAAATGTCCTATTTGTGAAAAAAGGAAGCCATAAATTGAGAGAGGAAAAATAACAATGAGCAGGAACAAAGGGTAATGGGCTATTTTTCTTTACTCTTCTGCAGCTGGTCACTGTGGCATCCCAGAGCAGATTGTGAATGGCCAGGTTATTGGGGAAAATTTTGGCTACAGAGACACAGTGGTTTACCAATGCAACCCTGGGTTCAGGCTTATTGGTTCCTCTGTTCGCATCTGTCAGCAGGATCACAACTGGTCTGGACATCTCCCAGTTTGTATATGTAAGTACATTATTGGCACTTCTTTCTTGTAATGGCTCACTGCGAGTGTGTGGGTCTATGAGTTTTTATGTTATGTTTATTTCAGATATAGAATGTGCATTTATAGGTTTAAAATAGGGGATTTTGCTTGCAAGATCCACCTTTTGGCTTCATTCCTAATCTCTGGTTTTGCATTGCCTTGGTCTGCTAATATATACTATAGGAGATTTATTCTACTCTTCTGGAACAATGGAACAATAACGCAATCACTGATTGAAAATGATCAGATTTTTAAAAATGTTTTCTTCAGCATTGAGAGCTGATCAAGTTGAAACTCACAAACTGATTTCTCTGTGTATATCACATTTTTTGTGTATTTCTTTTTTATCCCAAGTTCTTCTATTTTTGCTCGAAAGACTCTAACATTAATAGCCAAAACATGAACAGCTAATGTAATTTTCAGTATAATCATATTTTTAGTGCACTGAAAATTTCCATATTAGTTGTTCGTGACTTGAATTCTTATTCCCTCTTTACCCTCTGAGTTTAATTATAAGTACAGTGACAGTTGGCAAATTGTGATCTCAATCATGGCCTTTCGCTCCTTTGCTGCATTTTATCTTCGATTTAAAAAAAAAAAAAATGCATTTCCAACACGTACCTTTTTGGTCTTTCTCAACTCAGCTGTCACTTGCGGCCACCCTGGCAGCCCTATTTATGGCCGCACCACAGGCGATGGCTTCAACTACAATGATGTTGTGCGCTTCGCCTGCAACAAAGGCTACACCCTGGAGGGACCCTCTACAGCTCAATGCCAGGCAAACCGCCAGTGGAGCCATCAGCCTCCGACATGCAGAGGTAAGGTCCTCGCCACAGAGTGCCTGCTGAATTTATAAATACTTGCCAGTCTGACAGCATTTAGGTACCAGAGGGACACGTTTTCACTTTGATAGTTGAACTCTGCCTTCTTCACCATATCTGCTGTTGGCGTTGAATGTACCGTTTGTGGATGTAAGAGAAACCAGACTCAAACTGGGAACATATGTGAAGGGTTTTGATTAATTAGATGCAGCTTTAGCAGCTTATTTGCTATAAGAAATAGAGCATAGTCAAAGAGCAGAGTATTACATCTACTAAGGCTGTTTTTTTTTTCTTTGGATTTCTTTCCATAACAAGGGCCATGTTTATCTAATGCTTCTCTATTTATGTAAGGCTAGCCAAAAGGAAAGCAGGTAGCTGCCAGATAACAGAAATAGGATCCAGGCTGGAGCAAGTGCTAGAGCAGAATGAGAAAATCTTTCCAGGTCTTCTGGGATTATCCTGTTATCTGAAGCTAGAGTAGCCACAAAAATGATTCATCCTCCAGATGTATCAAACTCATTCACAAATCAGTAGATGGCGACTTGTTGCTTACTCTGACATGGGAATCAAATAGGTGTTTGGCTACATAGAAAAGTTGCACTAAGTACTTACAGTATGCATGATCTTAAAACTTGTTTTTTCAATAAATCATCATGTAATGAAGCCACAGCATCAAAACTGAAAAATATCAGTAATCATAGCAGATTGTATGAAAACTGGGTCATCCTTCCAGCTATGTCTTCAACAGTTCTTTTTTTTGTCAAATGATATAAAATTCTTACTTTAACAAATTCAAATCTTGAACATAATGAATGACATAACATCGCATATATCCAGCTACATAACATCTTTGGGTTTTTCTGAGCTTTGTCCAGGTGTGATCAAGACAATTTTATGTGTTTTTGCCCCATCATAACAGAGAAAAATCCTTATGTATATAGAATAAATGTTCTGCACATAAACCTAGCTCTATGATTATGCCACAGACATATGAGATTAATATCATATAGGCCTGATGGTTCTTTTTATACAAAATCACCCATTAATTCATTCAGACAATTAAACCCTATTGACGTTGGTTTTGTTGGAATTTACACATTAAGACATTTAGTTATTTTTAATGTGAATATGACTGCAAAGATGGATTCGATAAAGGATGTGACACAGTCATGTACCTTTGTCAAAATATGTTCCCAGAAATAAGTTCTCCCATGAAAAGCCACTCATTTCTACGTAAGAGGCACTTTGGAATAATTTCACCTTCATCTAATTTCAGCTGAACCACCTTGTCAGTAATGACGTTTTGGAGACGTATTCTGCATTTAAAATAGTTGCTTTTGTCTGACAATAGACAATATATGTTAATTTGGTTTTCATGAAGCAGCATGAGAATCTATTATTATCAGAGGTGCCAAATATAGCCCATGCTTACCTTTCATTCTGTTCATTAAACAGAATAAGCCACTGTTTAGGTCATGTGGACAGTTTTATTTTTAACTCTCAAGCTTGCTGACAGATAACATTTATGCAAATTAGTATCCAAGCAAAGGATGCAGTGTGAACAGTTTCCAGGAAATTTCCCTCGTGAAATGTGTGAAGGGATTTAGGCAGAATGCCACATTACTATTTTGTGTGTCCTTTTTACTTAATGTTTTGTTAAAGGGAAATTATTCCTGACAAATGGCTGTTTCATAGCAGCTTGATATAAGCAGGGTACACTAATAACTAAGATACATCTATCATACTAAATTGATCAAACAAAAGGTTAGAAAGCACATATTATCTTTCTGTGGGTCTAGATGTATCAAAATGAGAGTTTGTACATTCTGTGTTTTCTTAAATTATACTCAATGGCAGATCTCCCCCTCTAAAAGCTCTGCCAGGCAAATGGCTTCTGTGTACTGGTTCGCCCTAATTGAAATTATGCAATATCCATGCATATAGGGGAAAGCCTGCCTATGTTTATGTTTATATATGTAAATTACAGCCAGAGTCAATTACAGTCCTCAAGACCAGAAACATTTGCATTACACATATTTGGAAAAAAATTAAATAAATAAATAAAGAAGTGTCCACTAAAAGCTGATGGGAGTTTTGTTGCTGAAGAAGAAAAAATAAAATGAAGTAAAATAGCCTTTACAAAAGCTGTGGAGAGAAGTCACATGTTTAAATGAATCATTTAAACCTCTTGCTATATCTAAGCAAAACAGGTATTCTGAATACAATTCCTTCCTTATAAAGTCAAATATACTTTTAGTTTAGTTCTAGTTTTGTTTTAGTTTAGTTCTTTTAGTTATTATTCATTTAAAAATATGTACATATAAACAGAAAAATATTTATTTTCTTTTGATAACGTCTGCATTTGTTGTTTCTGGCTGAAAAGAGAAAAGCTACTTTTGTGCACATTGCTTGCATGCTGTGGACTTGACAAGGGTGTTTGCTCCTGCACATATTTGATGCACTCAACAGTGTGGGCTAAACTGAGGAGATTGCACTGCCTTGTGAATTCACCCCTCTGTCTTGATTGTCTACTTCCATTCGCAGTGGGCACCATATGCTTCTCTGTGGCATTGCAACAATGTAGTTAGGGAAACTGTTTAGGACATAACAGCATATCTGATGAAGTAGTTCTCTATTATATGATGAAGTTTTTCCTCTGTACATTTATTTTGGTGGAAATATGTTTTCACCAAAAATATATATATTCTGTTTCTTGGTTTTTATTTATCTATTTTTTCTGAACATGGTTAAAGTAAACAAGAAATTCTGAAGTTAAGGGTTTTAATGACATGTATTTATTTTTCTTCACAGTGGTTAACTGCACAGATCCAGGCATCCCTGCTAACTCTATCCGAGAGAGCAAAATTGAACATGGGAACTTCACATTTGGCAGTGTTGTGTTCTACGACTGCAACCCTGGATATTACCTGTTCGGTTCATCCGTGCTCACCTGCCAGCCAATGGGCCACTGGGACAAACCTCTCCCAGAATGCATTGGTAAAATGGACATTTCTTTCCAATACAGTAATGGGACATTTATATCCTAGAGTGTCTAATTCAATAGGTAATCCTTGTTCTGTTAACTTTTGCTTCCAGTTTTACAGGTAAAAGCTCATAAGTCCTCCACTTTGTAATATCTGTTTAAACTTTTGAATCAGTTATTATACTTCTCCAAAGAAAAACACTAAACTTAAAACAACTTTGCAGTGTGAACTTCATCATTTTCCTTGCTGTGTAATTCTGTACCCACCCCCTGGTTATTATGCATTCTATTAATGCCCGAGTCTACCAACAATAATCACCTATTTCTATTGAAATTATCTGAAGTATAGCTCTACATTTTCCACACACGCTGAAATAGCACTTAATTTCATGGTAGAGAGACGAAGCTCATCATTTATTTTATTAAATCAAATCCTAATTAAAGAGGCACGCAGAAGTGTCTATCACGTGTTTTGAAACTTGCTTCAGGCATCATTGACGGTTCGGTTATGGTTCGTGTTTACTGAATTATAGGAACTTACTTCGCATTAGTACGACTCAGACCAAAGGCAAACAAGCACAGAAAGTAGAAAAATTATATAATTTGTTTATTTTTTAAACAAAGCTGTAAATAAAGAAAAATCTTGATATATTTTTTTTCTGCTTTCCATGTTCAGACGAATTTAAGTCTGTATTGAAATGAACAGTAAACTCCC
>CAEGAF010175662.1:0-20112 GCA_903067075.1 Micropoecilia bifurca | reverse complement strand
AACATGGCTTCTGTATCTTACCCACCATGGCGTCTGTATCTTACCCAACATGGCTTCTGTATCTTACCCACCATGGCTTCTGTATCGTACTCACCATGGCTTCTGTATCTTACCCACCATGGCTTCTGTATCTTACCCAACATGGCTTCTGTATCTTACCCACCATGGCTTCTGTATCTTACCTACATGTGTAGCTAATTCAAAAGCCGTGCCAATAACAGTTCCTACGGGTTGAAAGCGCGTGACTATGAGGCAACGCTGCCGCCTGACTCGTAACGCAGATAATTATGCAGGAACGAGATCTGATGAGGACCATATTGTCAGTTTGAAACCAAGCAGCATGACATCAGGCCTATTTTCTGTCTACCAGCGTTTCATCCGTTTGAGTTTTAGCTGCGGTGCCAGTAATGGCCGTCAGGACTTACGAGGTTGGATGGTTTCGCTTTTCTGGCCCTTGAATGTCGCATCGAGGCCTTTGTCTTTTCTGGTGATTTAAACCCTAACTCATACGTCATGGCCGTTTTTACTGTCGGGTTTCCTTCGCCGGGCTGTTCTACGTTAAAAAGCCGTTTACGCAGCCGCGGCACAGACAGGGCCTCGGTTACGCGACGGGTCACTCTGACATCTGTGTTCAGTCTAAATGCAGTCATTGTGTCCACTTAAAACGAAGAGATGACTTGTCACAGGCAGTCATTGTTTCCACTGCTATTCTTTTTAACTACAGTATGACAGAATTGGAGATTTACAAGGAACATCAATACTCCTAACTGAACACACATGCAGGATTCACAAAGAGAATGGCCGCAGGTCTGCATCCTGGATAAGTGGACAGATATTGGTAAGAACTCCATTCCTTATATTCTGCTGACTATCATGGTTTTTTTTTTGTGTTTGTTTGTTTTCTTTTGGGGTGGGGGGTGTTAATGTGGTTTGTTCATTTTTCCATTTTCACAAAGGAACGTTGATATTGCCGTCCCAACCGATCACATAGCCTCAGGTTCTTGTAACTTCTGTATTTAGTGACATGTGAAAAGTTTGGTTTGCCACAAATTTTCTGCTTTAGTTTATATGGGGGATTAATCTAAACGATAGTAACAGACTTCCCAATTAGCTGTTTCATGTTTTTGGCACTTAGGTTGTGCTTGGTTTGGGGAAACTTGCTCGTAAATCAGTGATACAGCCAAGGTCAATCCTTGCCTCTGTCCTGTTGACAAGACTCCAGGATGCCTCTGCTTCTGCTCAAGGAGTAATAAGTAAGTAACATTTGTTTAGGTAGCACCTACAACAGCCATTAAAATCACAGCTCTTCAAAATGATGCAAACATATAAGGAAGAATCTACTCCAAAATATATTTGGTAGTCTAGTTGTCAGTATGAAAATATCCTTAGGTGTTTGGGAAAAAGAGTCAATCGAGTTCATGCAGCCCAGGACAGTGGGAGAGAGTTCCAAAGCCTCGGGCCGCAACCTTAAGAGCGAGATCTCCACGAGTTTCATAATGAGTTCGTGGTATCGTGTCTACCTCCAATAACTTCTCAATATGCTTAGGAGCTTGGCCATGAAGTGCCCTAAACGTCAGGACTAATATTTTCAACCATATTCTATAATATACAGGGAGCCAGTTCAGGGAGGCCAGAACTGGGATAATGTGTTCTCTTCTATTTGTCCTTGTTAAGAGTCTTCAATTTGTGCAGACTGAAGACAATCTAAAGCTGATTTAATAAGACAAGTAAAAAGACTGTTAAAATAGTCCAAATGAGACAAAAGCACGCTCTACCATTTTGAGTTCATTTTCCGACAGCCATAGTCTCAGCTTCGAGACATTTCGTTAAAGCTGCAGTATGTTAACTTTTATACAAATTCATTCATTTTTATTTTTTTTTACATATTTGTCACTATCTTGTGACAGTATGGTATAAGATGAAAAAAAAAATTTGCTTCTCTGCCTTCTCCCAGTGCTAATGCTAGCCAGAAACAACCAGAGTCAGGTGGACTGTCTTAGCACTGTCAATCAAGCCTGTGTATGCAGTGCCCCCCTCCCCTTCTCTTCCTTGCTCTCCGTAATCAGCTGCCACCAACATGTCACTGGAAACCCTTTTGTTTTGTTTGTTTGACAAAGCTGTTTCAGTTAGGCGAAATTTACGTAAAGCTGACTAATAAATATAGAGAACTTTATGTTCCTCCAAAAAAAAGAAGATATAATTGCTTAGCTAAAGTCTTTCCCAGGATCTTTGATAGAGAATATAGTACTTTAAAGATGTCTGTAGCTGTTTGGTAGAGATGAGTCCAAATATGTTTTTTAAACAAATAATAATATCTAAATAGCACCTAAATGGATTAAAAATCCCAGAATTAATTATGTTCACCACAAAAGGGCCAAGACATTGAAATACATCCTTAAAGAAAAGTTCAGGGATGACATGAAGAAACATTGCAATCTGCTTTTGTGGAAAATAAGAAAGGATCACAAATGGGAGTTTTCAATTGTGTCAAATAAGACCTCAGGGTTTCTCCTATGTGATGTAATGAGTTCTGAAAAATAAGTGGTTCTTGCCTTTTCTTTATCAGGTCATTTAAGGAGAGAATTAAATCTTTAAGATGGTCCATGTACCTCACATTTGGATCTTGTCCATCCACAGAGATCCAGTCCTACGGCGAGTTCTCAAATGATCTTGTATAGCAGTAAATTTAAAACTGAGGTATTGTTCTACTATTTTAATGGATTTTTCTTTATGTGGTCTGGTTCCAGTCTTCTGCCCCCTCTGAGTCAATAATTTGTAAAACTGCCTTTCAGTGTAGTTGAAGCTGCAAGGCTTTTTGGGGTGTGACTCCAACAGACAGACAGACAGAATAAAAAAACAAGTGACTCCAACTCCGTCCGACTGGGTTGGAGTGTGTCAGTAAACATCCATTTTTAAGTTTTGCCACAGGGTTCAGATCTGGACTTTGACCGGACCATTCTTATCAACGGATGTGCTCTTGTACATCTGTTCCATTGCAGCCCTGGGTGTATTTTTAGGGCCTTTCTCCAACCTGAGCAAAGTCCTCCCACCCTCCACCTTCTTCAAATCAGACAAAAATGGTGTCAAACATTTGTGCATTACAAATGTTTGTTTGTACTGCTTTGGTTTTGAAGATATTCATGAAAGTTTAAAGGTCAAAATGTCAACCACACCTCCTCTACTTTTACAAAGTCATAAAGACCTTTAAAATTAGTCTATCACATAAAATATCAAATACATTCAAGTTTGTGATATGAATGTGGACAAATTTTAAGTTATATTTTTTTCCCTCCAAAGATACTAGTGGATATAGCCTTTACTAAATCCTAAAATGAACTTTTCTTAATGTAACTGTTAAACCACGATCAAACAAAAATGGAGAAGGTTCTGATGAACACCCCAGAAACCCATTTTCGGAATATTAAAGCTCTGAACCTTGTTGGAGGAGTACTCTCCGTTTTACAATGAGTACACATGGGGAACTCGTAATCTTTTTTTATATTATTTTCCAATAGATTGTGTGACTTGTCCACAGTCTGCCATTTTACTTTTTTTTCTTTCTAGCTGATATATTTGTAAGAAAACCACTGAGTGCCTTTCTGTTGAGATATGTAGAGGATGTCTAGAACTCAAGTGGAAATGTATGCAAATGCTGTATCGTGCAATCTGAGACTCCTACTGCAGAGATGTGCTAACTGATGATGGGAAGACGCCTATGTGAGCTTTGTTGTTTTCTAAGTCTAACTACATTATGCTTACTTGAAAAGTGTTGTAGCTTCATTTTTTATTAGAGTTTTTAAGAGATCGTGGATGACTTTGATAGTAAAAGAGAGACTGTATTGGCTCCTACTGTAACCTACAGTGTTTGGCTGTGTATTTGCTCAGGCAGCTCTCAATAGATGTATTTTCGTTCAATTATTATGTGAACTTTCGAGAAAAAAGGAAAATCCAAATTAGGCATGTTTCCGTCTTCTGGTTTCAAGCAAATCAATCAGGCTACACAAAGCGTAATTTTGTCAGATGTTGACGTTACACATGGCTGTAATAAACAAGATACAGATGTCCCAAACATCTCAGAAAAATAGAGTTCCTCCATCCCAAGCTTGAGGTTTGGACTTAGACATTTCTCAGAGTTGTGTGTCTCTAAGAAAGGCACAGACCCACCAGTGAATGGAGGCGATCCACCACTCCCATCCCAGAGCGGCGTACTTTTCATTAGTGATTTTAGGCTGCAGTCCTCCCTTCTGTGCAGGAGGTTTGGACCAGGACATTTTCATAGTTTCGTCCCTTTTGTAAAGCACAGACCCACAAGTGGATGGGAGTGTTTGCTATGTCAGAACTTATTTTAAAAATTCTGCTTTTCCATCTTTCCTTTAGTGGATTGACAGGCAAAAACCACCTAAAGTAAATGTTTTTTAACTATGTAACTTTTTTTTTTGTTTGTCTTGCAAAATTGACATTTTGGGGGTTTTACCATTTCCAACAATCTTTTCTTTACTTCAAAATGCATACATCAAAATTTGGTAGAAAACACTGATGTTTACCTTTCAAGAAAATAAAAACTTTTCTGCCTGCTTTGTCCTCTTCATATTACCTGGAATTGTGCTAAAATATGCTACAAGTCCATTTATCAATAGGCCAGAAGTACAGAATGGAGCCATGTATATGTGTCGAGTTAGATTTATCTTCAGACAGAAGCAGAAACCATTGCCTGTTTTTGATTATAGTTGTGGTCTTAACCTTTAACCCCGTGTTGTAGCAGAATATTATTAATGTCCTGCAAAAACTCCTGTTGGGACATTAGCATTAATGTCATTTTTGAGTTAGTAGGCTATGTGATGCTGGTGAAATTGGGTTATTTAACTGCATGTTAAGGAAAATCAGAGTGTACATTGAAGTCGGTGTCATTCAGTACAAATGTATTTTCATGCCGCTCCTCCTATGGAGAGTTGACAGTAGTTGTCAGTGTTATTCCCTGACCTTGGTGTTCATATGGACATGTAATAAAAAATATTTTTAAAATGGATCGATCCTGGATTATGGCAACCACAAGTCACCTCTAGTCTAGAACCAATCGTTCTGACTTAAAAGTCAAGAAAAATCACCCTCTATGGACATTTATGGGGAGGTTTAACTGCCCTGCCAGCGATGCCTTCTTACCCCCCACCTTTTTTTCCCTCCCCATTTCCTGCTCCTTGTCAATGCCTTTCCTTTTTTCATGGCATCTCCAATGGGATTCCTCTCCCGTTTCCTGAAGTTTGTGTGGGTTGCTTGGAAACCGTGGCAGCTGTCCATTTGGGAGGGATTTATTTTTCTTTTCACAACCATGACTTAGGAGGTTAGAGGGTTTCAGGGTCACCATGTGGGCCGGGTGCTTCACACTTTTTTCCCCCTCTTTGTATGACATTTTGATATGTGGGTTCAACCAAACTGACTGATTCAGGGGTTTGCCTTGAAAATGGTTTCAATTAGAATAGACAAATCATGAACATATTTAATCCTCAAGCGAAACACGAGGAAATCTTTATTTGTTTCTGTTATTTAGATGCCCATTAGTTTCAATTCCCTGTATCTACTCTTCCTGGGGTCCACACGTTCAACATAAGCATCTAAAAATGCAGAGCATACACAGATCACATAAATTCAAAATGAAAGTAACTACAAAAAGAAATAGATCAAAACACCTTAATAATATTATAAACATTCTGCAGTGGGACATCTATTTCAATATTTTAAGCAACACATTTTCGGAAAAAACATACACAATCGATATAACAGCATATGATTAAGACGACTCATTCAGCGCAGTTTTTTTTTTTCTTAAAGTTATTCAAAATTCATTTTTCTGATTCACCTTCAATCTATTTTTCCATAAAGTGCTTCATGTGACCATAGCTTGACATCAGGCCGACAGCATCTTCAAAGTGTTTGTTGCGTACTTTTGGGAGTGCTCATGCACAGTAGTACTAAAAACAAAATAGAATTGATGTGAAAGGAAATTACTAAACAAAGGAAGTTATATTGACATTTTACTTTGTTTAAAAACTGTTCTTTCTCTAAAATTGTTGTAATTTTCAGATGTTCTAAATCTGTTCTAGGGTTACGTCCTTGTGGCATTACAACCTGAGTTCACTGCCAAGGACTAAGAAAGTGTAACACTGATCACACCTGTACTACTTTTGCTACTTGAAACTATTGGACGTTTTCAACGTACTCATGAAACTGATTTGATTAACTTTAATGAATGTGTTTGGCTTTGATCTGATGTTGGCGAACGTCTATTCAAAATCAATCAGAGCAAATCTGTGCTTTCTGAATTGACACAAAAACTGTATTTATTACTGGACTCCTAGACTGTTTTGTAGTTTTGTAAAAAAAAAAAAAATACATTTTTCAGAAAATCCACATATTTCATAAACGAGTGAGAACCTTTGCAGCATTTTTTGTTGTCCAACATCTGCACCGTTGCCTTTTTTGGCTGTCGGCGGCACACCACAGAGACTTTTGGTAAAACTGTTATGATTCACTCTGCGATATTAGTCATCCACCTCCGTTTATTCACCTCCCATCTGGCTCTCATTCCATTCTAGCCTGAATGCATCACATGAGGAATAAGCTAAGATGGTGTGTGCTCAAATCTTGGACCACTCCTATGAGGCCCCAGACTTAACCTTCACACCCCACACTTGATAGCAGAAGGGGTCAATTTCAACTTAGATTTGGATTATGTTCTGTTTTCAATGTCCTTTACAAAGTTTTAACAGCTGCCACATGCACATATTCAAGAAAACTATTTGTCACATTTGGGTGAAAGTCAGATTAGAATTGGGAGAAAACCCATTCACAAACTTTCGTCCACACTCTATTTTACTTAGGCGCATGCGGACTTAAAATGAAGAAAGTGCCGTCTTCTCTCTCTTTGTTCGGGCTGACTCTAGAAAGCTGCAGAAATTGAAACAGACTTCATTAAATCAAAGATCCCCTGAGAAGGAACATGCTGCCTCGCCGTCGATTCATCTGAAGTCATTTCATTCCAACGGGCAGCCTAAAGCGTCTCCCCCTAGTTTCAGGAAACCCGACTCGGTGGTATGTTTTTCTGCTGGATCCAAAAGTGGTGTTCCCGACCTCAGACAGCGATCCCAATCAGGAGGAATACCCTGATGCTGCAGTTTGGACCCCTCTGCGCTGAAACCAGATAGTATAATTGTGAAATGAGGGCTCCCTCTCCAGGAAACAACCTCAAGTAGGAAAGCTGGCTGCTGTCTCTGCCGATAACTTTTCATGGTTTATTACAAAAAGCACACTTTTGGTAAGTAATAGTCTCAATTTACAAATTACAATTTTACAGTCAGATCTTGGATGGCTCTGGGATTATTTTTTTCTTTTTAGTTTAGCATAGTCAGCCGCTGTTACAGTCACATTTTCTAACCGTAAATCAACATATTCTGTTACAACTTTGGCACGTTTCTAACAGTGACGCAAAAAATATGATGATTCATGACCTTGGATTCCTTTCCAATAAATACACTGACCCAACGTCTGAAAAATCAAGGTCCGAACAAGAAACCATCCCCAGTTATGGGAATGCTGAGCTGTGAAGCGGATTAACCACCTGGGAGCCACCTGTGGTACACTTAGATTAAATATAGCCAAGCTTATTTCTTTTCATTGACTTGTTGAATGTGATCCTATGCGCAGTGCAATGAACACTGGTTTTCTAAAACTGGGCTTGAGATATCACAATGCTAAAAATGAGGAAATAAATAACCCAAAGCATTAGTAAAGACATGAAAGGAAGAAAGCATTTTTTTTTTATTTATTGTGCATGTTGTGATTTGGACATTGTTGGCATATGCTGCTTTACTTACCAGAACACATGGTGAAATAATCCCTTATACAGCTGCAAGGTGGGAGTTGAGATTATGAAACATTTCCTCCATAGGAGTCGATGCTTTTGGGAAATCCTCCATGCTTTGTTGGGATGTCATCCCTGGCAGCAGGAGGCCGTATTACTCAGCATCTCCTGTGTGTCACAATCTGCCACTATCTTCTGAGAAACCATGTGGACTGATAAAAAAAAAAAAAACATGTGGAGGGTGAGGGATCCAGAGCCACCTAGCTGATGACGAATGGTATGTTCACGTGACGGGGAGCAAGTCTGCGCCACGGCGTGCTTGCTGAAAGTATTCGCACTCCTGAAACAGTTTCTGGTGGTCTGTCACATAAAATCCAACAAAGTTTGTGGTTGTTGCCAAGTACAATAGCTCTCTCTTTTCTTGCAGTTATGGATGCATGTATAAACACATCTGGACAATATAATTTCATACATCATCACCTCCCAGCGCCTATCCCACTGGTCCACAGGGCCATGTGTGAAGAAAGGTAAGGCCTTGTCAGAGGGAATTCCTGCTAGCCGGGCTGAGAACATGCACTCCATAGTGGCCCCTCTGACATAATTTTCTTCCAACAGCCTGAAACGGCTCTGACCCACAATTGGGAGTGACTCAGGGCTGCACTTCCCAGAAGTCTATGCTTTGCCATGAGTGAGAAGACCCTCAGACTAATGAAATTTACCACTTTTCCATTGGTCAGGCTCTAGCTTTTTCTCCTGTTGGAATATGTTAGTACTGTGTAATTTTGTATGTGTCTGTATAAAGTACTTCTCCTTAGGACCTTGCGAATTAAATGACCACCAAGACAAAGAACGGTCTCCTACATCTACAGTACCTTACAATGATCATTGAAAGACATGAACTGTTTTACATCGTACCCCGTTACAACCACAAACTTCAATGCATGGTAAGATTTAAAGTGAGACCAACGCAAGATATAAGCATGTTTAACAATAAAAAAAGATTAACACAATATTTAACATATTGCACAAATAAAGTAAATATATATGTTGTGCATTTTTACCAGCACCACTGACTTAATACTTCACAAAACTGCCTAAAGATAAAAATTAAAGATATAAGTATTTGTGTTGTTGGTTTTCAGTTCTCTATGGATGCCACACTTGATTTATAGCTGGGTTTTTTAGATCAAGTCTTTGGGAGTCTCTGACGGCTTTATTTCCAGGTTTTTCCTGTATTTAGCTCCATCTATTTTCAACATCAATCCCACAAGCAACCCCACAGTATGATTCAGAAACCATTTTGTCTCTCCAAGAGAATAATGTATTCAAAGTGAAGGGAAATGCCTTTTTTTTCTCCATATTTTATTAGTTCAATTTTAGCATCACCTGCCCAGATTTCCTTCAACATGTTTGATGCATCCCCTACATGACTTGTAGCAAACTGCTGAAAGGGAGTTTTTATGGATTTTTCTCAGGAATGGGTTTTCTTTTTGACTTGCATTTTTTGATATTACATGACTTACAGCTGTCCAGATTCTTTCGCTTGACCTTTGGATCTTTGCAGCTTTTCCAGAGTTATCAGAGGCCTCTTTTCTGATTAATGCTTTCCTCGCCAGCTCCATCGGTACAGATAGACAGCTGGTAGGTTTGCAGCTTGCCATGTTTTTTACATTACAGATGAATGAACAGACCTTTGTGAAATGGCCAACGCTTGGGGATATCATTTGATAACATAACCCTGGTTTAAACTCTTTCTCTCTGATATGCCTGCTGTGCTCTTTGGTCTCCATGATGCCGTTTGCGCACTAATGTTCTCCAACAAACCTCTGAGGTTTGCGCCTTCCCGGAACAGCTGGTTTTATGCTGAGATTGAAGTTTGTGCAGACTGACTTGATTTGCAATTCAGTTAACATCATAAGAGAATTGGTTGGACCAGGTTGTATTCAGGGATATGGGAGCAAAAGGGGCTACGCACAAACACACACAACACATATAAGGTTTTTGTTTGCAAAACAGTTTTTAACATGGATTCTATCCATTGTTATCTTCCACCAGCAGCCTAAGCAGAGCAGCTCAGGCCTCCCTTTCCCCAGCCTCTTAGGCAAGTTCCTCTTGGGGAATCCCAATTCATTCTCAGACCAACCAAGGAGCATAGTCCCTCCAGTGTGTCCTGGGTCTCCCTCTGGGTCTCCTTTGTGATGAGATGTCTAGAGCACTTCACCAGGGAGGCTTCTAGGAGGCATCCTATAGGTTCAACAGGCTCATTCTCATTGCAAAGCAGCAATGGCTCTATTCTGAGATGCTCCTAGGATGACCAAGCTTCTCACCCTATATCTAAAGGAGAGCCCATACTGTGTGGAGGAAACTCTTTTTGGCAGTTTGTATCTGCAGCCTCATTCTTCTGGTCATTACCCAAAGTTTTGAGAGTAGACTATGGTCGATGTGTAAATCAAGAATTTTACCATTGCAAACCAGCACAGACACCACACCAGTCCACCTATCACTATCCTGCTTTTTCTGTCAAATGAGAACAAAACCCCCTGGAATCAAAGAAGACACTTTTACCATTTTTAAGAACATGGTCTTTGATTTGGAGGTCCCCGTTTTCATCCCAGCTTCTTCACGTTCAGCTGTGAACCACACCAGAGAGAGCTGTAGGCCACTCTAGAGATCTGACGAAGAACATGTCGGACCACTACAAACTGCAAGACGCAGATGCTCAATCCTGAGGGTCCTCTCAACACCGTGACTGCCCCTAGAAATTCTGTCCGTAAAGGTTATGAACAGAATCGGTAACAGTCAGTCCAATAACTCCAAAAACAAGTCTGACTAAATGCAGCACCAGTCTTTGACGCGGTCGTACAGGGACCACCTAGGTATTTGACATTAAACATGATCTGACGTATCTTCAGTCAGTCGTCTGAATAAAGTTCAGGAAACTTTCTGACATAAAGTTACTCGTGTTGATCTATTTGTGTAGATTTATTTCAGAGGATGCGACATATTTGCACTTCATGCTGTCGTTTGTGGAGATTCAGGGACAGATAAAGGTAAAGATTATTTTGTTAAAATTTGCAAAACTGCAGTTTGAGAATTAAGTGGAAAATAAATTTGGATGTACTTTTATCAGAATGAATTGGAAATCATACAAGTTATGAAGACAGACAAAACAGGTTGTGCGTTTGCTTCATGTTTTTTTCCCCTTGTGGTGAATTTTTTTTAATGAAATACTGCTGCCATCTGCTGGTTCATAGATTATATTGCAATATGAATGAATTCCAAAACGTTCTTCATGTTTTGTTGGTTTCATTTTATTCAGCTAATAATAGCATATTTTCAAAAACTTGCCTAGGAAGACAGTAAAGTTTAAAATAAATAAAGTACATGAAAATGTAACAAGTACATAACCGTTATACAGGAAGTGCAACTAAAGGCTTATGAGAAATATCAAGAAATAAAGTATGAAACCATATTGGGTTGTATTTTTTTATTTCTCTGGAAATAAAAACAAATCTTAAATAGAAAAATATATGTGTATGATAAAATGATCGTCATAAAAAATATTTCATTTATTCTTTTCTCCAAAAGATATTATAAACCTTCTCTTAAAGTAAAACATTTAAAGGTCACTAACAAGATTGTTTTTACAAAGACACAGAGATCCATTAACTCAGTGTTTCTCCACTCTTATCCTCAGCCTCCCCCCACCCCCGCCCGGTCTGCATGTTTTAGATGTGCCTCTATTCCAGAACAACTGATCCAAATGACTGCATGACCATCAAGTACTGCAGAAGCCTGTTAATCACCCAGAGATACAATTCAGGTGTGTGGTAGAAGGGAAACACCTAAAAAGTGCAGGAAAGGGGGGGGCGGTGAGGACCAGGGTTGAGAAACACCGAGTTAACTGTTAAGGTACAAACTATAATCTTGCACCATCTGGTGGTGAACACAGTCATCCTCACCCACCGATCATCTCTGACTTAAACGAGGATGAATTTGCATTTACCAAGAAATTTGTTGCCACGTGGGGAGAAACTGGTCCCCATGGAGCTGCTCAGATCTGTTTCTCTTCTGGTGCGAACACTGCAGGGGCTCCTGGGGTAAATCAATTGAAATTGTCTCTGAGTGCTGATGAACCCTCTCATGCAAAAAGCACCTTCCTCCTCAGACAGAGCAGCCTGGAACCGTGCAGTCAGTCCTCCGCGGTCTGCTCCTCTCAGGCCTAATGCTCAGTGACTGATCCCATTATGCAGCATTATGGCACATTCCTCAGACGCAGAGTGTGTGAAGTAAAGGGGGAATTCGATAGGCAAGGACGGCGAAATGTTTTTGCTTAAATGTCAAATACTGCCATTTTGTGGAGGTTAATTAAAAGCAGACTTGGTGATATTACAGACAGGGGAGGAGGATTGCGGTAGTTTTGTTGAAGATTGACAAATTCTAAGAAAACTGTACTCAGGTTGGTGAAGCAGATACAACTTTTTTTTTTAATTCAAGCGTTTAAAATATTGATTGTATTTTGATATAAACATATTCATAGTGCATAGTGATTTTTTTTTGTCTCCCGTCCTGTTATAGTGAAAGCTGCATTTGCTCTGCAACATTTCCCTTTCCAGCTCGATTCTCGCCTCAGTCAGGCTGTTGGCGTCTGAGTGAGGATCAGACTGGTCTCTCATGAAGCAACACTAACTGGTAATGAGCATCCGCGTCCATCAGCCGCTCTTCTGGTACATGACTAATAAACATGCAGCGGGTGATACTTGGCTATTTAAGGGGTTCCCAAAACGGAGACACTGGGGAGAAGATGGAGGAGGAAGAGGAGGGTGAGGGCGTGTCTTTCTTGTCCTGGTGTCAGCCGGTGCCGCATCACGGAGTTTTATTAGCAGGCTCCGCGCTATCAAACACGCAGCGGCTTTCATGAGTGAAATGCAAACCCAAACTCAGTATGAGCTCGAGGGAGCACGTGGAGGCTCAGGCGTGCTTTGCTGCCACCATGTGGCAGAGTATGGTATCACAGGTGTTTTTTATTCGATTTTTTTAATAGAACGTTAGAGAAATTACAGAGAGAAAAATACAATGTTTCTTTGGGGGGGAATGGTTTTCGCTTAATTAAGTATTTTAAAATTTAGACCATGACTATCTGCTTATGTTATTTATCATGTCAATCAGCACACATACTGCACGTTTCAGGGTTAATGTACAGTGTACAGTACAGTGTAATGTACAGTTAACCAGTTTATTTTTAATGGGTTTTTTTTTTACATAATTTTTTTATATATATTATTTCCAGATTTTCACAGAGATTATGTCTTGGAAAAAAAGAGGGGGATAAAATCACTAAAATTACCCGCTTTTCATCAGTGGAAAATTGTACTGAAGAAGAGAAAGCCAGCAAGCTAACTGGCTCTAATACAGTCTAATTAACTCAATTTCAATACACTTAAGATCAGTTCTGCACAGTTATGACTTTAAAGAAAAATTATATTCATCTAATTACATTTTCTTTCTGCTCATTATAACTAAAGTAAAGTTAGACAATCCCAGTTAATTAAATAAATGTTGAAGATTTTCAAAAAGGTAAATGTCAACAGAGTTGAAGAATAAACCATGAAACTTGAGCTCAGGGCTCACACGCTCTCGGAAGAAAGAAAGGTCAAGAAGAAGCTGTTCTTGAATGTAATCAACTTGTTTTCCATTTTTGTTCTAAATTGTAGTCTTCAGGGTGTCATTTATCACCGTGGTGTATTTGTATTGTTTTTCTTTGTGGTTTTTAAAATTTTTTATTCCAAACACATTTATATGTAAATTATCTCTAAAAAGCATTTCCAAATTAATTATTTTTGCTTTGGTGATAAGTGAGAGTTTTGGGGTGTAGTTCTTAAATTAAAACACAATAAATACAAAAAAAAAAAAAGAAAAAGAAACAAAACTAATTTATTTGCTTACTTATTTTAAGACCTTACCTAAATGCCAAGTTTGCTTTGATTAGTATTTTCATTAAGACCTCAGAGAAAATAAGGAACATTTATTATTATTTTTCAAACATGAGCTCTAGGGTAAAACTGGCCTGAAAGCAGATTTCCTATTCATTTTCTTTGCCTTCTTTTTTTTCCAAAATAAATGACTTAAAATTGGTTTCATGTGTTTTCCCCATTATCGTCTTCGGCTGATAATCGAACGTCAGTTTTCATTCCCTCCTTACAGTGTGTCAAAATCCAATAAATTTCAGCACCGCAGGGCGCTGTGCGGATATACAGAGAGAGAGAGAAAAAAAATCACTGCTATGATTAACAGTGACAAACCACAAAGGGATATTACTTTGAACCGTTCATCATTTGCCCCATTATTATAATTATGACATACAGTCTGTATTTGCTCCAGGGGCGGAGGGGGGAGAAATGCCAGGCTAATCAAGCTCATGTATTAAGGTGTAATTAAATCAACCTGCCCTGGGCTCGCATTGACTGGCTAATATGGCCAATACAATATCACCGTTATGACCTGCTGCTCTCAGACATCCATCCGCACATGTCGGCCGAGCCATAATTGCTTTGAACGAACAAGGCCGCCTGATAATGATGGAGAAGGGGGCCGGCAGGAAGTTAATGTACTCATACAAGCGTGTTGTCAGACGTACGGTAATTAAAAAGGGGAGGAAACGCGGGTGGATGCATCACCTGTGTTTAACATCTGAACACAAAGACAGTAATTACTGCGTTTGTGCGCGAACGGCTCGCGGTTTCAAACGGCGATCCTACTGTACGGGGATGCTGAAAGCTCATAATCTATATCTGCGCTTCGACAAATACAGCTGTGGAGATGGGGAAACACACGCGGCGGCATCAAAGTGCTGAACGTCTCATGGGAACGTGCAACAAACGCAGATCCATTGCATACCCGCGTATGATGTTGCACGTGTGAAGGAACCTGTTTGACCCCACGACCGGCGAGTAACTCCAGAAGAACTACAGAGGAGTCCCGATTTCATACGGAAGCAGATATGTGCTGCGGATTGCTGTGTTGGACTTTGATATGTAATAAAAGGATTAGGAGCAGACGCAGGTTTGGCCGAAACTTCAGTCCAAAACTTTCCCCCTGGCTTTATCAGGAGAAGCTATAATGTAGCCGAACAGGAGGGCAGCTGGATTGTGGAACAAAAGTCCATGATCGAATAATTCTAGTCCATACTGAATTTGCGATTGTTTCGTTTGAAAATGTATTGTATTTATTGTACAAAAAGAAAAAAAAAGGTTAGTATTTTCAGGTAGTTCTTTCCTGGTCTCCATGTTCTACAACGCTGCCAAATTCTTCCCACTTATATTCTGTCTTCAATGATTGAGATTTAGAATAAGAACAAACAGCAAAATAACCATAAACTATCAATAAACAGAGAAAAAAATGTATTTACTACTTTTTTGGATTGTAATAAACAATAGACTGAACAAGTGTTTCATGTGAGAGTGACAAAAACAGCCTTTCCTTTCCTAAGATGACTGAGTTTGGACTTGGCATATATACAGCGGACCCTCAGGGTTCGACAGCAGCCCACGAAAAGCTCAAATCTGCGAATACTTGAAACCCCCTCTAAAAACGGACAATTTTCATAACCTGTCTTATGCTGACGCTCAGAAGATCGCTCCTGTGTGTTTTTGATACAAGTAAGTCATATTCTGTCCCCCCAAGACTCCCAGGTTTCAGAAAGCTGCTATAATATCCTAGCAACACATCCTCAAATACACAGCTTAAATGCTTCTTGGTAAAGATTTATCTACCTAGCAAACGCGGCTACAAAGTTAGACACTTGCTGCTAATAAAGATCTTTATCTCTTGAGTCGAGAGCTAACGCTAGCTCAGCTCCTCGTTAGCCAGTTGCCAAATTTACAGAAATGTATTTCAACTATTTCATAAATTAATTGATTTTTTTTCAAAGGTCGCTTCTTTAAGGATTAATTATTTAGCTGTGCACTCTGGCCTGGTTTCTCACATGACTGTCAGACAGGAAGCCGCAGCAACCAACACAGTCTCTAAGCTTTTTCACGCTATGAACGTCAATGTATGAGATGAAAATGGATTATTTGTTCACAAAAACCCATTTTCGGGTTTGTGTCAATTTATGTTTTACTGTTGAGTGTCTTAAGTTGAGTCTTACTGCTGCTACCAATTGTGTCTAATCTATTGATTATAAACTTGCTTTTAATGGTTTTTGACTTAGTAAACTTGAATAATTTTTGTTAATCTAAAGCCGATGGTTATGAACCCACACAATCTCCTTCATGGGACAAAAATGAAGTAGAAACTTTATTCAGAATTCATGAATCTCATGTCATGAGAGAGTTGCTACCAAGTCAATCATCTTTAAGGAACATCAATGGATCTATTATGCTAAGGCCATTGAGAGGAAGAGAAAGAGAGAGCAGGGCTGATCTTTTACCAACTTGTAAATTATGGGAAGAAAAAATAAACACCACATTTCTCTCTGAGATCATCAGACTTGCAGCACAATGCATTTCTTAATCATGTTTTCAAATCTAATCCTAAAATAATTTAATCCCCAACATGATTAACCAGGAAGCAGTTTAGGGGGAAAAAAAATCTGTTTTCTTTCAGAAACAGCAACGCAGCTCTAATCGTTACGGAAAAAGAAAGTGGGCAGATTGTTAAGAGGAACCTGATGCAATCCTGACGTCAATTTCGCCCAGATAATTATGAGAGGCCAAAGCTGGGGTCAAATGTCAAACTGCAATTGATGTCACAAAGCTCACATGGCTATGGCTGATGCATGATTAGTTAGATATGTACATTTAGATAATGTGCTTGTCCCCTAATCTATTAGGAGCCGCTCTGCTCTTCGCCCCGAGGCCCTAATGCACTCCAATGTATTTATGGCCAATAATTAAAAGGAAAAAGCATGCATTAAAACCAGTCTCTACTTAACAGATCTTAACTAATGAGATTAGGATAATGAATAGGCCACTTTCCCGGCTTGGCTTGGTACAGTGGTCATTTTGCTGACAGGTGCTGAATATGACAAGGTTCGCATCATAAGCCTTTTCTTGTAAAGGAGGTTTAGTGCATGGATTATTGCAACAGGAACAGTGAAAAGAGGCCAGGCTGTTTGTATAAATACAATAATCCAATGGGGGGGAATAAAATTAGGACCTTGGATTCTTTTTTTTTTTTAATCTATGAAAGTTGATCAGCAGTTTGCTTTGTGAGCAAAACCCTCTGGAAATAAAACGTTCCTGTCTGTAAAAGTAATACTTAAAAAGATTTGCTTACAATAATGAGGCCATGTCACTTTTGTTTTTCTCAAAATGATAAAGGAAAAGGGACAATCAAAATAATCAAAACATTAGATTTTTTTAAATTTTCTTAAATCAAAATGTGTAAATCTGACCCCTCAGAGCTCTATGTCTTTGTTGCATGTATGATTGAGCCCTTAAAAAAAGAGTAAAATTTTACTTGTCTAGATCCTACCGGTACCAATGCCTGAAAAGGTTGAAAAGTTTACTCAAAGAGTTGGATGTTAACATTCGTTATGTCTCCAAGCTAGTCCACAATGTTTCTATCTTAGCAGGTCTGTTGCTTTTTTACCTGACATTACCTCTGGTGACTCTTCTTGCTTTCAAACAGCAACGAGAAAAAAATTAAGCAATTTTTTTCTTAAAAAATTAAGCAATTTTTTTCTCCACTATTAATGGTGTCTGATCTGAGCCATTTGTTTTTTTTTACCGAAGGTAGCGAGAGTAAAGTTCTTCCTGGCGAAAACATTTTGTACTTGACAAGAACTGAAGAGCAGAACCCCCATATGTCCCTCCCATGGCAGCATTTGTCAGAGTATTAGCCATAAAACAAGAAAATTATTTTGCTACAAATGAATCGGTTTGAAGAACTTTTTCACCTCTCTCAATGGTTGGCTGGACCAACCACCAGATGATTTCAGTATGACGAAAATTACTCTAAAATCAAAGAAAGGAGAAATCAGGATGGTTTTGAATATGGATATTAGAAGAAATTTAGTCAGTAGTAATAAGTAAGTTTCTGTCTCTCAGTCTTTTTCCTCTTCCACTGTTACTTCCACACACAACAACGTGACAAAGTAATCTACAGTCTACTAAAGACAGACTTTGATAGCTGGACATCTGTCAAAATACAACTATTTTGTGTCGCCTTCCTTCGTCAATTAGCTGTTCTTGAGACTATAACAGGTAGGGGAAGCTGGAATCGAACCTACAACCTTCTGACTGCAATCCAGCAACACTAAAATCTAACAAACTTCTAGAGCTTTCCAGGTTTGTGTACAAAACTGTCCAACATATGTTTTTAATTCATGACTTGTACGAAGTTTGATTTTAGCTTCACCACTATTGCTAATCTACTAGTTCTTGCTAAACTAATTAAACACTTAAAATAGCACCTGAATTCTTCCTCCAATGCAAACATTTTTGCAAGGACGTTTTATGACAGCTTAACATTCACTAAATGTATTTCTTGATTAGAAAACAATACATATCAGACGTACCGACTCCCCTTTACACATTAGGATTAAGACACAATTTTTAGCTATATTCTAATCAGAGAAGATTAGCTAGCTAGGATTTATTTTAACAATTTTAATGACTGATGTTTTCAAATGAGATTTTTACTTTTTTTTTGCAGAAACAGCTGCAAAGGTTTTTGTTAACAACAAAAACAAATAAGTTACAAAGAAAACACTGAGCCATGAATATGTATAGGCTAGTAGCGTCTTCACCGTCTTCCTTGTTTTCTTTTATCACAGCTCAAAGATCTTCTTTTCTCCATATATCAGCTGTGAATGACTCAGAAAAAGGTACATTTATTTTATTTTATTTTTACAGTGGAGGGTCACAATTACATTTCGACCTGCAAATTGCATGTCGCCTTTAATAGCTTGTCGCTTATTTTTGGGCCGCCTTTGTGGTTTTTACTAGGGGGCTAAGGAGGGCTAAGGGGGGCTCTCTGGCTGTATCTGGTAGTAGCCATCTGTTTATTATTTAGCCACTGCCTTGCAAGTGCTGCCTGACTGCATTAGGGGAGCAAGAGGTGCGTGTGTGTGTGTGTGTGTGTGTGTGTGTGTGTGTGTGTGTGTGTGTGTGTGTGTGTGTGTGTGTGTGTGTGTGCTTCTGCGGGGGAACGACACTACCTGGCCCTGGTAGGGTCTTTACCGGTCTCCGTGGGCCCATTAAAATCCTGTTAACTTTGATAATCCCTGGCAAGAACTTGGCCTCTGTGGACCACTGAACAGAAGAAGAATACTTTCAAGTGCCACTGCTTAAGAGGTCACAACATCTTGTTAAAGCTGTGTGCGGCGGTCGCTGAGGGTCTCCGAGAGAGGAAACAAAGGGCAGCATGTCAAAACACCAAATATGATCTGATGTAAATGTTCCAGCTGGGAAATCCTTCCTCGCTCTGGTTGGTCGGTTTATATTTTTCAGAGTACTGCTTTCACTCTAATTTGGTGTTACAGTCACATTCGAAAAAAAAAAAAAAAAAAAAAAAAAAAAATATATATATATATATATATATTTACACCCCTTTTAAGTTTTCACATTTGGTTGGATTTCCACCACAACCTCCAGTGAGGTTCATTGAGGTTTCCAATTGATACATGCATTTCAAAGTAAAAAAGAAAATCTCAAGCACGCTTCTTTGTAAATAAGGTTCAAGTGTGTGTAATTTAATCTCAGTGTGAATCCAGCTGGTCTCTGGAGGCTTCAGAGGTTTGCTAGAGAACAAACAGCATCATGAAGGAACATGGCAGAAACGTCAGGTAGAAAGCTGTAAAGGTAAAAGCAGGGTTAGGTTTTCAAACAATATCTCAAGCTTTATATATTATTTTCTGAAATCAGGAAAAAAAAACATTCCACAAGGGCAACTCTACCCAGGAATGGTCTTCCACCTAAACCAGGGGTGTCCAAAGTGGGGTCCGTGGGCCACTTCCAGGTTCCAGACTGTAAACAATTTGGTCAATTTAGATCACATGTACTTGATCTAAATAATATAAATTTTGTCTAATCAGCAGATTAAGTGGTAATATTATTACTATAAAAAAAGAACAGTAAATATAAAAGGCAAGGAAACTCAACAAGTTATTTAAACACAGAAAATAGATTCATGCAATTTCCATCTTTATCCATCTTTATCTTGGTATCAAACTTGGTATCTTTAAAATGGATGAGCAAATAATGAGACAGTTAAATTTTTAATCAGAGCTGGGGCTGGTTTGTTGTCATTCT
>CAEGAF010175657.1:0-13364 GCA_903067075.1 Micropoecilia bifurca | reverse complement strand
TAAATGATCAATGACATGTACATGTTTACTTCAATTACATAATTAAATGCAATCAATTCTTTTTTCACAAAAGTTAATAGGCTGGGGAGCTAGTGCTAGCATATTAACTCCTGACCGAACCCTCACCAGGTCCCTCTTGACCACTGTGAAAACTACAACTTTCTGTTGATTCAATCGGACCCTCTGGGGTCCGATTAGCAGCTATATAAGCTGTTCCTGTTAATTTGGGACGCCGGTGTGCAGCTGTGACGGGATTACAAAACCGCGAGAAAACAATGTTCTCGCTTGGCTGTATGAATAAATTAAGGAGCGGAGGAGTCAAATAAATATTTTAAATAACTAAAATGAATCTAACAAAAATAAAAATTAATAAAAATACAGAAAAATTATCCTGGTTACATAACCAAGAGAGCAGGAAACTCAGTGGTATTATTTTTAATGGCTTTTTTTTCTTTGTTTAAAAAGAAGCTAACAGGCATTATTTAAGAGCAATTACAAAAAAATGTGTATAAGTGTTTGCTGTGTAGCTGACTCCACTGACATACGACTGGATTTGTTTTTACGTTGTGCAGCTTAAATGTGTGGTTGGACAAATTTCTTAGAATAATACAGATTGATTGTCAGATATCAGATTTTTCTCTGAGTTAGAACTGGAAGCTATGTCACAATGCCGAAAAAAAATAACTTCTTAACACATCTAAAAAACAATCATAACTGTTCAGCTTCAGTTTTAATATTTGATTTTCATAAAAAATTGTTTTTTTCTGAATAATAAATTCTTGAATGTCAAATCATTCAGAAACACAGCTAACAACTGAGATATGTATGTTTTTAAAGCAGCACTTGGTGAATAAACATGTTGATTTCAGAATTATGTGACGTTTCTCTCCCACTGCGCTGCAGGATAAACTTGTCAACAACAAAGAATAAACCAGAGCTGCAGTGTCTCTGTTGGTACAGCAAGAAAGTCTGGAGTTTAATTTACTGGCCTTCCCAGCATGCAGTTTGAATTTTGTCCCTCTGCTCATGTGGGTTTACTTCAGGGAGTCCAGCTTCCTCCCTTAGTCCAAAAATGTCAGCATTTTGTTTATATTTAATCAGAGTTTATGTATGAGTGGCTGTCTTTATGTTTCTGGTCACCAGCTGCGTTTCCATGACAAATGTGCACAAATCTTTGTTGATGTTCTGCTAATTTGCAATTGTGGTGTTTCCATTACATAACAAATGTATATCAAGTGAATAAGTTTGTTCATGCAGTAAATCAATCAGTCAAGTTCATTTGTGTGGCACATTTAAGCAACATGGCAGATCAAAGTGCTTTACATCCTGAAATCATAAAAAGACATCACAAATAATCAACAGTTGGTAAAACCAGTAACACGTTACATTTTGTCAATGAACATCAAATATCTTGGTCAATGTTCCAGTTATTAAGGCAACAATGAACAGATGTCTTGATTTAACGAAACTCAACCTGTGAACACATCAGTGTTTTCACAGCGGCGTTATTAGTGTTTCATCCGTCATTGAATGTGGTGGATTATTGATGGATCAATAAAACCTTCATAAAGGAGCCAAACATTTACTTTGCTGGTTTCAACATCGGCCTCTCAATCTTTCTACTCTACATGTCGGCATAATGCAACATTTGGGCCTCAAACCAGAACATAAATTCATTTATCTGAAGTTCCAGCTTCCTTCTGCACTGAGTTAGTAGAAACATTGCATCAGAACCATCAACCTGTGTTTGTGGTCATTCATAATTAACACTATTTTTCAGTAATCTATATAAAATCAAGTCCGTGGATTTAATAAATAGCAACATGAAATGCTTTCTGCTAAACCTTTATGTTTATAGTGTGAGATTAAGTTACTTCTCTGCTGTTCTGTACAATTCCAACAGGTTAAAGTCTCCAAAGCTACCAAACATCCCAAAGTCAGACTGAAACAATAACAAAATATTTGACATTTATTAAATGAACTTCAGCAGACATTTGTTTAAAATTCTCCCAGTTGTGTTTTTTATTTTCAGGAATTGAGAACTGAGAGGAGGAGGAAGATGTTCAGCTGAAATTTAAGGTTGTGGAGTCAAACCCCAAACACCTGCCCCTTCTACGCCAGGCTGCTGCATTGTTGACTTTACACTGCAAACAAGGTTTTAAAATTATATTTCCATTTCACAGTTGACTCTAACATCTAAAACCTGCCAGGTTTATTTGATTAGAAGTTTGTTGACGCAGCTAAATGGGTGTTTCAAATGTTTCAGAGCCAACAGACAGATTTAATCTGTTGTCCCAACAAGCGCTGCAGATGTTAACTTAACTTGTTGACTTTCTCAGATTTATTTGCAGACATGAATCTGAGCACACATCAGTCTCCAACAAAGCAAATGATTAATCTACACAAGCAGCAATAAATGGGTTTATATAGCACTTCATCAAATCCAGATAACACTAACGGACTTCACACTACATTCACATACACACATTCACATGCTTTTATCACATGTTTTTCTTGTGTAAAGCACATTAAACTGCCTTGTTTCTGAAAGGCAGTGAAAGTTTATTCTGTACAAATGAACTTGACTTGATTTTGGAGGCTCCAGTACCTGGACTGTGAGGAGTGAGATGTGTCAGCAGGGCCCAGTGTGGGTTCAGAAGTGTGTTAAATGTTTGAGTTTCTTCCAGCAGGGGGCGGTGCTGCCACATTAATGCAGCCAGCAAGTAGTCTTGATGTTTTTTGGTTTGCAAAGCACTTTTTGCAGCATCAGTTGTTGGAATTAGTGCTACAGATACTGTCATGGTGACAGTACTGAGCAAATTGTCTTCTACTTCAAGCTATATTTTAAAGGGGTAGCACTATTATGTGTGCTCCATTTTATAGCATAATCAATTAACTATGTAACCTGTTGTTGTCAAAATATAACTTAAACTAAATCTTACTTCCTGATTTAACACCTTGAAATTGGGCCTCTGTCTTTATAAGAACTCATTCTCATTCTGAAACTTCGCCTTTAGGAAGTCAAATATCATGAAATAATTAACTAATTTATTAAGCTTTCAGGAAGAGGCTTTGTAGATCTTACCCCTCACTTTGCTTGTTTGTTAGCCTTTTTGAAGACTTTTTGGGCAGCTTTGAAATATGTTGTTCTGCTGACCCATTTTGTTTGGCTTAGCAGTTTGACTCTTGATTGAGTCGAATCAGTCCAGAAGCTTGTGTTTGGGAGGTTTAGTGCTCTGTTAGTGGTTTTTTTTTGGTCTTTTTGAATTTACTTCAGATTAACTTGTTTATTTGCTGGAGTTGCAATTAACCCTCTTGAATTTGCTAGTCATTTTATTTTTGAGTGTTAACAGAGTTGAATGTACTCTGTTAATTTGTAAAACCTTATTTTTGTAATAAACCATTTTAGATTTAGTCTTTCTTTCTCTGGATATATTTTTATGCTGCCATCCCTAATCCCTTAGAGTCTAGGGGTGGGCAACTCTAGACCTTGAGGGTCGGTGTCTTGTAACTCTGGATAACTTGACTTCACTTGAGGGGTGATTCAGCTATTTGATTGAAGTGTGTTAGACCAGGGAGACATCTAAGAGTTGCAGGACACCGGTGCTGAAGGACTGGGATTGCCCAGCCCTGCTCTAGACCTTGGGGTTATAACATACGTTGGGCTCATCCGGGATTTGAACCAGGAAACTCTCAAAGAGAAAGACTGCACAGCCTCTAGAGACCAGGGGCTGTAACAGGATTTCTCAAACATGCATGAAAGTGTTATGGCCACTGGCGTCATAACAGAATCACGGCAACAAGCTTGGCTTGTTTTTGATTAGGGAAAAAAATAACATAATGTAATGCTCAAAAAAGTTGCTTTTACACTCTGCCCCTTTAAGAAATTTTTTCATTGTTAAAAAATATTTGTATGCATTTGTTAAGGACATTTACTTCATTCAGAAAGCATTTTATTTTGATGCTTCAAAGCCAAACAAGGGAAGAAAGCTTTAATTTGAATGATTCTTTCACAACCCATCCAGTCGACTTTCATTAAATAGACGATCCAGCTGCACTGTTTTCCTTGTTGTTTCATTCCTTCAGTTGTGTTACAAAGAAAGAGTAAAAAAGCTGTAAAATCGCAGAAAGAGCCTTTGGGATTTATCTCAAAGGCTGGTGAGGAAGGACATCCGCCGCCGTTTCATGTTTCTGACGTCATTCTTCTACATGAACCGTGGAGCGATTTATGACAACATGGCTGCTGTTCAGTGTTTGCATGTCTTTTTAGCTTGTCAATACTCACAGGAAATAAAGTGTTGATCCACATTTACCAAGTTCCTCTTAACCCTGGTATGAAGAGAGCGTGTTGAAGTTGGTTCCATCCATTTTCTTACACGATTGACCCTTGTGGGGTCGGGAGGGATGCTGGTGCCTAGCTACAGCGAGACGCTTCGGGTGAGAGGCGGGGCCACCTTGCCTGTCGCAGGTTGGCAGGTTGGCAGGTTTCCAGTCCATTGCAGGGCAACACAGAGACAGACAAGACAAACTACCATGCACGCACACACTCACACCTACAGGCAATTTATACAGATCGGTTAACCTGACAGTCATGTTTTTGGACTGTAGGAGGAACCAGAGTACCTGGAGAAAACCCACCATGCAAACTCCATGCAGAAAGACCCCGGGTTGGGAATCGAACCCAGAACCTTCTGGCTGCAAGGCAACAGCTCTACTAACTGCGGGCCTGCAGTTGGTAGCACTGTGCAGCCCGTTGAAGTTAGTTTCGTTTCCCTTTTTTTCTTCCTCTCTAACATGCAGAGGAAAAGTTTTATTTAAAACTATCAGCAGTTGCTGCTGACTCATGGTGCCAGAGGACGAACCAACTCTGCTTGGTTATTATTTGCTTTCCTGGAACTGATATGGTGACAATGTTTGCAGTCCAAACACTCATCTCTGAGGACTCCCTTATTTAGTTACATGTGTTTTAACTGATGATCGCATCACAAGACACACTTTTATTTGGAATAGTTTTATGTGATTTATTGTGAGCTTAAATGTCTGTAATTTATGTCCAATATTCCACTGAGGGTTTTGAGAAACATTTCCATGTTAATAAACCATTTAATTTAAAACATGGATTATCATTTAGTTTATCAAGTTATTATTTAAGATTAAATGTTTTTAAGTGTATTTTAACACTGTGTTCAGTTTATGAGTCTTTTCTCCTTTATTTCACATAGAATAAGCAGAATATAACAAACATACTCTTTAACCAAAACGTGAGCTAATCATCACCTAAACAATCATTCTTACTGATTCCTAGGAAAACATCAATGCTGACTATTATTACAGCTTAGTTCTTCCTGACCATCTGTTGGTCACGGTTGGTCCTCTGTATTGCATTTAATTTGATTTTCCAACGTTGGCAGAAAAGTTGGCAGAAGTCTGGTAGAGTAAATATAACAGCCTTGCATCCTGTAACTCTAATAACTGCATCTGTTTAAGATGGGGGAGCTGTCAGAGAGATGATTGTCATCCTGAAAATAACAAAATGCATTCAGGGGTTTTACTGTCCTCCAACTTTTACAAGCGTCTCTGAGTCAAAAGGCCGAATTAGCAGCATCCATCATGCAGCTCTGCAGATGTCATTCATTTGGTTCAGGAGTTTTAAAGAGACTAAGTTGTAAAGCCAGTGGTGGGTTGTTTGTGTTGTTGATCATATAAAATGCTGTTTTTAATAAGCATGCTGCATAGAGCTCTTTGATAAATAATGCATCTGAATTAACTTGAAGTTTGCATTTACTTTAAGTGAAACTGATAAAATACAGGATGTTTGCAGATCAAACAAAGTCCGCTGTGACAACTCCCTGATTCAGTTTCATGTTTGAACTGACACTCGTCCAACAAGACACAAAGTACAAACACGAATAAACATCTAAATTATTATTACATGTTTTATTCACAGTCAAATAATAATAATGTTGACTGATTCACATGAAGTTTTCGCATTTTTTTCTAAAAAACATTGAGGATTTTAATCTCACTGTGGTTTAATACTTACAAAGCAACGTCACCTTTGACCTTTTAGTTTCAAACCAGTATTTTTCACCTGGGTTCCAGTTCAGTTCTAGCGAGGTGTACATAATAAAGTGGCCACAACAATGGCATGTATCTGAATGTTGCTGATCCAGTTCAGCCTCTCATGTTATTTAACAACGACTGGACATTTTTCAGCTAAACAGCTGAAATTGATCAATTTCTCACTTGATGAATTTACACTAAATTGTTATTTGGGAACTCATATTATAATGTTTATTTTTTTATTTACTTGAAAATAATCATACAAAGAGACATAAAATGTGTTAAAAATATGAGACCATTACTTATTTACAAGCATAAAATGATTAATCAGTGAAGTATAAGCCTTTTGAATAACTTTTGAGTGAGACATGTAAAATTAACAAACATGCACGATTCTGTCATTATCAGTAAATGTCACCATGAGTGTAAAGATAAAACAACATTTCCATTTTAGATCCGTTGAGTTCTAAAATAAACAGTTTTTGTATTAGACTTGTCACGTGGTGGGGTTGGTTGTTGGTGAGGAGAGACGCTGAGACCCAGGTTATGGAAAATGATGATGATTTAATGAAGGAAACTCTACAGTCCAAATACAGGCAGCACGGCGAACGAAGCACACAGCTAATACCGGTGGCAACTGATTACAAAAAGGACTGAAACGCGAGCTAAGCTAGCCAGGACTTAAACAGTTCAACTAGCAAGGACCAAACGAAGAACACAGACAACAGGTGAGACTAAATACACACAGGGTAATCAGGGGAACTAGACACACCTGGGAAACAATTAACGGGGAAGATGCAGAAACAGAGACTCACAGGGAACAGAACTACACAGAAAACTCAAAAATAAACACAAAAACACAGATCCTGACAAGACTAAGTGGTATGTTGTTTTTAAAACATATTTTTATAAAGTAACCACAGTTTTGAACCGAGACAACTTGCATTGTGTAACTAATAATTTTATCTGTTTAACCTGAACCACAGCCTCAGGACGGGTTTTACTGAAATCTCAGTTTCCCTCTTGAGTGACTAATAAAGATATTCTTATTCTAAACAGTTTACTGTGAAAGTTTCGTATGTAAATAATGTGATGACTGGAAACTGAGACATCAGTAACCAGATACATGAAAGAAGCGTCCCTGCCCTTCAGCCACTGGTTCAACATTACTGGTTTTCATGCGGCTGTTGACGCCTCAGAACAAACATCCTGATTCAGCCACATGCTTGACTGAAAATGTTGTCACCGTTTCATTGTTGCATCACACTCAAAGAAAAGTTATAGTGTAATTACTAGTGTAGGTGTAACACTAGTTTCATCAAACTAGGAGCAGTTTGCTGAAACTTCTATTTTTGCCAAAGTTTGATCATAAAATTCATGTACGTTGTCTGTGGTTCTTTTATGTAGGTTCACAAAAAATACCTATCACCAACTTTGCATTATTTTGTAAATAATGACACTCTAATGCAAAGTTGGCACTTTTAATGGACTTTTAGTCCAACTTTTAAAGTAACTTTGCATCGAAAATGTCATAATTTACTGAATTACACTTCAAGACAACAGCCAGACATTCAAAAAGACTCTTCATGTTCATGACAGTGTCATGTCAGTCTTATTATCTGGTATCTGATGTGTTTGCAGTACCGATGTGTGTTTGAAGCATGAAATGCACAAATTGGCAAATAAAAGATACTAAGTAACTAAAAAGTTACTTCATTAGCAATTATAATAAACTAAAATTTTAAATGTAGCGTACTCTAATCACATTACTAATATATTAAATATGTAATGTGAATATACTTAAAATACATTCTAAATATATCTTAAATGTAATTCATTCACATTAATAGTAAACTCAAAATATACTTATCGAGCATGTTTATATTAAATAAAAAGCAATATACTTAAAGTATTCTAAGTGCAACTTAAGTTTTCAAAAAACATAAGTTGAGGTACACTTAGTACACTTTAAATTGGGCTTTAATGCAATTTAAATACTATTAAAATATAGTAAGTACAAAATTTGTTGTTCCAAAATGTCAGATTTTAAGTTTACTAATTCTAAGTGAACTTGGAGTATACTCATGATTGGTCTGACTTAAAGTGTGCTCAAGTATGTTAAAATTTAACAAACTTAGTATATTAATTTTTCACCAGGGAAGACAATTTAACATCTGTTATCTCAGTAGTTCAGGGAACTCACAATAAAAGTCATGTTTGGACTTTGGCTAAATGAGAGTTATCTCTTCGTACAAGTGGGTGTGTGTGTGTGGGTGCGTGTTTTACTTATATACTCTCTACTAGTTTCTGTGTTTGTACATGACACCAACAGTAAATGAAAGTTGGTCTCTTCCTCTCTGCATGCTGAGGTAAGGAAAGAGGATTTTCTTGCTGTAATTCTCATTCATATATTTCTTAATTGATGTGTAAATAACGTTTGGGTTAATAAATGTTTTCTTTATTGAAGGTGATTATTGTGTCCATTTGTATTAACCAAACATGAAGATACTGATTCTTTCATTACTTCACTGTGCCTTGTTGGCTTTATGCCAAGCTGTTGGTGAGTGTGTGAATTATTATATTCACAAAAACTGAACAAAGAGTAATCAGCCAACAATGAATGTTTGTTCAAACATGTCAACACCGGATTTTTAGTTTAAATGTATGAAATGACATACTTTGTTGAATAATGTTCAGTTAAGAAGCGTTATTTATAATTATCCTTAAATAAAATCATGATGTTAATAAAAAATCATACAGATATCTTACATTGTGGACAAAGTAAAGTCCAAACTGAATTTGTGTCAAACTGCAGTTCTTCCTGAAGCAGCAGCTCTGAAGGACTTGGAACTGACTGAGGCAGCAAGTTGGTGCTTCATGTATTCTTCAGCAATAAATGAGTCTTTCTTCCGATCTTTTCCATTGAAATGACAAAGATTCTGAGATTTAAATACATTTTCATCCTCATAAGGTGAACCAGGAGAAGAGGATCCAGCTCCAATAGGTAACGTTGTGTTTCCTTGTAAAGATTTCTTTTAAAACATGTAATAAATGTCAAAATTACATTAAAATTATGAAAAACTTAAAAGCTCATCCACAGCAGTTTCCTTAATATAATTCACCTATTTGTTTTTTAATACCTGTTTTATTATTATAAAAGCTTCAAAAACTCTGTGTAATTTTATCTTACCAGAAATAAATATATATTTAATAAGTGATTTACTGGAAAGCACACATGTGGAGATGGATGTTAATTATTTCCTCTCCAGTCAAGAGTTTTACATGAATCGGTTCTTCTGTTCTTCCCCGGAAGAAAGAAAAATGAATCCCTGAATACTGAGCATTTGGTCATTATGTTAAAAAAAACACTGCACATTTATGTTTTAACAATTGCTCTCATCAGACTAGAGCAGGGGTGTCCAAACCTTTTGCACATTTGGTGTGTGAAAAATGTAGGGGGGCCAACCTTGGCGGACATCCTTTACATAGAACAGCAATATATAATTAAAACAAATTTGAGCAATTTCTGTATTTCACATTTGCTTTTTTGTTTTAATTTCAGTCTTTTTGTTCATTTGAAACATGCAAATCATGTGCAATTGAATAATCACATGACTTCACTTTTTAACACTTTAACTGTTGTTTTCCCATCCACCTGAATAATGTGTAGTTGTGCAACTGGTTGGAACTGACGGTGGCATAGCGCTGGAGTGGATATAATTAATAGCCTTTCTCACCGGTTCCATAACATGGAGATGTTTAGCACATAGAACTTGCTGATGAATGATACAATGGATTTTTACAGCTTCACCCCTTTCTGCACTTACTTTGTTACTTATTAGAGTTGCTAATCCACTTCGTTCGCCAGTCATGGATGGTGCGCCATGTGTAAAAATCCCAGAAATTTCATTCCACTAGAGTTTCATGTCATCCACGGCAGTGCAAACAGAAGAGAATAAATCTGTTCCTCTCGTTCGGTTTTTCAGGCTCTTTAGGTCAAGTAGCTCTTCGGTAACGTTAATTTCGTTTTTCAGTGCTCTCAAAAAAATAAGTAACTGAGCGGTGTCAAAGGCGTCTGTGCTTTCGTCACAAGCTAGCGAAAAAAATTCATACTCCTTTTCTCTGACTCCAAATTGTCTTTTGATGTCTGATGGCACTTCTTCAACCCTGCATACCCTGCGTACAGTGTTACGTGCCAGGCAGACTTTGGCAAACTCTTGCTGCTTCTCAGGACAGATTTTCTTCACCATAGGGCCGGACTTTGGACATACCTGGACTTGGCATTTGTCCAGGTATGTCCAAATGTCCAAGAAAGGTATGTCCAAGAAATGCATTTGGCAGTATCCTGCCAAATGCATTTCTGAAGTCAGTTTATGAAACAAACAGCTATAAATCTAATCAATGCTTAGTAGACTGTTTATATTGTAATGAACAAATTAAAGTTTGGACTGGGTAGACAGGAAGTGAATGAAGAAGACTGAACTGAAAACTGCGGACAACAGATTCAAGTTCTGTGTGATGATATTTACTGTTTACATTTGACATGTTTGTTTTAAATTGATGAATGTGAATCCATCTGACTGTGTTTATGTGATGATTGATTGAACAGCAGTAAACAACCCGATCGATAGTTCAGGCTCTTGCTCTTCCGGCTGGTCTGAGTTTAATGGACGCTGCTTCCGCTTCTTTTCTTCAGCGATGAGTTGGGCTTCAGCTCAGGTATTTGTGCTTTACTTTTACATTTTCTTGCACAATTTATCTAACTTTCTTTTATCTCTGAGTTCTTCTAATGCTCTGAAACACCAGCTCTCTCTTTTCTCCACACTGTAGAAAAACTGCGTGTCCTTGCAGTCCAGTCTTGCATCCATTCATAATATTGATGAGTATCATGAGATTCAAAGGTTGATAAAAGCTGCAACTAATGAGCTTGTAAATACCTGGATTGGAGGCTCTGATGGACAAGAGGTAACTTTAGTGCTAGGATTTACTTGTTTGGTTCTTTGAGTGAATTGTTGAATTATATCAGTCTTTTATTAACTTTTGTTCCCAGGAAGGCACCTGGTTGTGGAGTGATGGAAGTCCATTTCACTACACAAACTGGTGCGCAGGAGAGCCCAATAATGGAGGTGGTGATCCCAGAGGCATTCAGCAATGTTTACAAATGAATGATAAACGTAAGTGATATCTGACAAAAGAGCAAAGAGTTATTGGTTGAGAAAATATGCTTCACTACACATAAATACACACTTCATTAGTGCTGGAACTTTATTTGATCAGTATGGCCAAATTATTAATAATATTTCTGTTTATCTGATTACATTTAATTTAACTAATTACTTTTTTTAAATTTTATTTTTGCTTTTTTACAGCTGAAAAGTGCTGGGATGACATGTGGTGTAACTTTGCTCAACCATTTGTCTGCGCCAAGAAAATCTGCCCCTGTGCTCAATGAAAGGCCAGATGAAAACCAGGCTGCACAAGTAGAAGTTATAAATTAGCCACAGGAAATATCTTACTGTTTTTTCTATAAGACTTTTTGCTAAATTTATGCAAATTACTTAACCCAATGTTAGTGGAATTTTAGAAAGTAGCTTCTCTCACTTGGATGTAATTACTGTCACCTCAAACTGTGATTAAATTAATGTTGGTCCCAGTGCATTCTCCTCTAGTGATGGGCAAATGAAGTCTCATGAAGTAATGAACCTTTCCAGCCCTTTGCTTTACAAAAAGGTTCATTACTCGATGCTTCATTCATCACTCACTAGTGACACCTGCTGGTGAAACTGTAACAGCCTTGTCACTCACTTGGATCATAATTTCAAAAATTTGTAAATTCAATATTGTCACAAAGTTTTCATCAAACTCATATTTAGTAACAAGAGAATCAATTAAATCATATTTAACTGTCATGTTTTAGTTATTAAAATGATTTGTAGCCAATCTAATCCATCAGTGGTTGTGTTGGGTTTTCTTTTATGTCACAGAATGATTTGACAATAAAGACATTTGATGTTTTAGTGTTTTGGGAGTGCAGTGCCTGTTGGGACTTTCACTTTTTCTTGGATTTCTAATTGCAACAGCATTTAATCTGTTCCTGCTGTGCAAGACTGATATATTTTTGCTGATCAAACTACAAATAGTAGTGGACATTTCCAGAAGGTGAGAAAGGGGTTAATTATTTTTTATTTAAGAAGAATTTTATTGTGAGCGATCATCTCAAACTATTCCCAGATGTCAGATTTTTCTCTTGTTGGCTCCATTGCAGACAATCAAATCACAAAAATATAAAATAATAACACCATAATCAACAACTGAGAAAACCACTAACCAAAATTACATTTTGATGAGTACCATCATCAATATACGTCAAATATATTGGTCAATGTTCATTTTATTTTGGCCACTGAAGGCAAATATTCTCCTCTGATGCGAGACCAAACGACCTACAACGACCCATGAAGCAGCATGGCTCATCGTGCTTTTATTTTGAAAACAGACATGCAAAATGACGCAGTCATTAACTTCAATTTAGAAACACCATTTTAAAAAGATTTAATAGATTTTAATGACTCAACTTAAAATGTTACCTTTAAGGCACACAGACCCGCTACAGATGAGGCTTGAGACAATCTCACAATTCAGCCATTTTATTTATTATGCAATTGTTTAGTTTAATTCAAAAGTACTAATTTAAAACCTCTCACACATTTAAAATCAGTTCAAGCACAACTCAGATAGTGAAATTCAGGGTAGTGTCCTAGAAGAAAAGAAAACACACACAGCAAACAGGGTGAAACAAAATTAAATCGTGCACCAAACCAAAAGAAGAACCACCACCTGGAAAGTCCACCACCAACACCACGAGCTGGACGTTCCTGTTTAAAATAAAACAAACATTCAGATTACCATTCCAATAATACAGTTCAGTCCACAATCAAGCAGCAATTGTCCAAAATTAAGGTCCGTCCTGGGAGGAACCAATCCGTTGTAGTGGACGCCACTCAAAGCAGCTCTAAGATCACCAATCAGCCCAAATCAGCCACACTGGACGAGTGTTAGGAGTCAGCTTTAAGCCGACTGGGGCGATGGATATGAAGCCAGCAGACAGGACGGCAGGTAGGTAGCCGACAGATAACCCAGCTGACAGGCGGACAACCAGGATAGCAGGCGAACAGTCGGCCCAGGACAAATAGCAGCGGCTATCAAAAATAAATGTTAGAAATGGAATCTAAAAGCATGAAAAACTAGCACTTCGCTTCCCACTGAGCTCTTTAAGTAGTGCCTCTTACAGGGAGGAGGAA
>CAEGAF010175655.1:0-53404 GCA_903067075.1 Micropoecilia bifurca | reverse complement strand
CTGAGAGAAAAGCAGCTACAGCTCTTGGTGTTGTTGTAATTGTGTTTATATTCAGCTTCTGTCCTTATTTCTATCCAACTTTGGCAGGAGTGAATTTTTCATACAATGAATTTCTCTTAGCATTTAGTATATGGTTATTTTATTTGAACTCATGCCTGAATCCACTTATCTACGCTCTTTTCTATCCCTGGTTTAGGAAGTCTATTAAATTCATTGTGACACTACAAATCTTGCAGCCCAGCTCCCGTGACATTAACATACTGTAGATATATGACCTGCTAATATAGCAAGTCATATATTAGCAAAATGTTGCTAATCATATTTTTGAATGAGTTAAAGGAGAAATTACAAAAAACGCTAACAGTAAGTTATATCCAAATTCACTTTAGATTTTTTTGGACAGATCATCCATGTAGAAAATGTGATACTTTTCAAAATTTGTTTCATTTTGTTGTTGCACAGTGGTGCAGTTGGCAGAACTGTTGCCTGCAGCAAGAAGGTTCTGGGTTTGATTCCCAGCCCAGGTGTTTCTGCATGGAGTTTGCATGTTTGTTTGTCGACCTGTCCAGCATGAATCCTGTCTCTTGCACAAACTGTTATTTTGTGTGTGTGTGTGTGTGTGTGTGTGTGTGTGTGTGTGTGTGTGTGTGTGTGTGTGTGTGTGTGTGTGTGTGTGTGTAGGTGTGTGAAAAACATAAAGAAAGTATAATGTGCCATAAGGGGATCAGGACTGTTGTGCAATAAGGATTGCAGACTGTTTGACATATGTAACCATTATGAGTTATGATCATTAAATTATTTATGAAAGTATTAATAGCTTAAGAGATTTTTATTTTTTTGTCAAACAAGTCTATGCACCAGGTGATTATCAGCCATCCACAGTCAGTCTCTCAGGAAATATTCCTAATGCTGTGTTTTCATGATTTCAGAGAGTTTTAGGGCCCACAGGTATGAAGAGCCATTTCAGCAAAAATTAACACATGTGGATTCAAGGACAGACAGTCCTAAGATTTCTGGCTTGATTCTACCAGCCAGGTAGTTTGTAGTCACTTGGTAAGGTAATTTTATTTATATAGCACATTTTCAGCAACAAGGCAATTCAAGGGCTAGGCACTTGAATGGTTGTCCAAAAGGTCCTAAAACGAATCGACATACAAATGACTTGATTACTGCCATATGTGGAGGGTGCAGTGGATTATACCCTCCCTCCTGAAGAGGTGATGAATTTTACAAACAGACATTGAGACACACCTGAATGGTTGTCATGGGATATTTTAGGATTTACACATAGCCAAAGTGTTGCATGAATGAGTCAAACCATTCATCCATGGGTATGTTTGGTGTTGGGGGAATGACAGAAAGAGATGCTCACATTTCTGGCTCAGACTGAGGTATTATTCCTTTTTCTCAGAGTGATATGTGTCCGTTTGTCCAGTAGCTGCTGCATGCAGCTCAGTAGATTTTTTTCTTGTCAGGTCTCTATTTCCACTCTGAAGTAGGCAGCACGGATATAAGTAAAGAGGTTTTATTTTGTTTTTCTGGTGGACTGAGGTTCTGAAGGAGCAGCAGCTGAGTGGTTAATGTGGGTTTTTTAAATAACAGGCTGAGTCTGAAAAGAGGAAGAGGGAGAGTCGAGTGGCGCTTTACAAGCCGAGATGAGGGAAATGATCCTCAGGGAGGCGAGGAGTGGATGTTACAATCTTGCTTCATACTTCTTACCAGCTGGTGGCGGTAGTGCACCGTTCGGTTGTTACCACATACATACAAGAAGAAGAAAAAAGCGAGAAGAAGAATATTTTGCATAACAGCTGATGCTTTGCTATATCATTTTTTAAAAGCTGTCTTTCATTTATTTACAATGTTTTTAGACTAAATAAATGTTAGTATAAGGCAGTGATTGGTTAGAAGCGTTAGAGCCTCTTGGTGTGAGAATATTGACGGTAAGTAAAGCCGTCGCCATTAGAAACAGAGGAAGCTTGTTTAGCTGTGAGCAGCTCTAACGTAAAGGAATTTGACAAGAAGCTTTATTTAGAGCTGCCATATACATTACTGAATTTCTAAATGGCAAATATGTTCGCAGTCTGAGACTTTAAACATATTTACGCCTGCAAACTTATTTATAGACACGGTCAAACGACCTTATCCATAAATACGTTTGCAGTTACAAAGGCATTAGAACCTTTATAAAGGTGGTTTCTTTACTGACTGGAATTGAAACGAGCAGCTCTCCGTGTCAACACGCCTTTCAGAAACCTGTTAACTATCATGTTGAATATTGAAAAACACCTGCTGCAATTATCCAAAAGCACAATTAATAAAGTTGTCAAGTATTTAAGGTGAATAATAACTTTCTCTCAATGTCTATTATTCAGAACTTTCTTCATTCTGTAACAAACTACAGTCCCTTTCTGCCTGGACGTCTTTATCGTAGTACACAACATTATTTGCGTTTTTGCTTTCAGCTACTAAATTAGGTTATTTTTTTTGATTGCTCAAAAACAAATTTTGTTGGGACTCAAATTGGAGACATCGGGAATCATTTGTTAAGTTTTATCCATCATGCTACTGCTAAATAAGCTTTTGTAATTAAATTGCAATAAGTCTAATCCCGTTGTGGTTCATCCTACTGTATTTCAAACACTGATAGAAATATTATGTTAAAACTCAACGGGATGCCATTCAGACTCTGACCGCCAGATGGCATTATAGACCTTAACTACATTTAGAGCAGGAGCAGTTTTAGATCATTTGACCACAATTTTCAAATTCAATCTCAGTAAGTAAAGATTGATTTTAGAGCATTTTCTTTGCAAGGTGCTTTAAAAGGCAAAATACTAACTAAAAAACTAACTAAAACTGCTGTTTACATGCAGGTAACCCTTTCAGATGGATGTGAGCATAGCCGTGTCCCTGATCCGGGGTCAGATGGGCACAGTGGTGGAGCGAGCAGTGAACACGGCGGTGGAGACGGTGCTGGCCGAGATGCTCAAAGTGGTTGGAGTGAAGTTCGAGGAGCTGAAGGCTCAGCTGGTGGTGATGAAGAGGGACGTGATGGCGCTGCAGAGGGAAAAGGCCCTGAAGGAGAAGGAGAACGACAACATCCGAGCCAAGCTGCGCTACACCGAGCTGAAGCTCAAGTACTACAGGCAGGGAGTGGAGGAGGAGCTGCAGCAGAGGGCGTCGGCCTCCGCGCTCATCCACATCCAGCCGCCCGCCTTCACCCGCCTGCAGAGGGGCAAGGCAGAGCTGCCCCTGCCCCGTCCAGCTCACAAATCTGCGGAGAAAGTGCTGTTTAGCAGGAGCCAAGGTGTGAACGTGCGAGGTGTGTACGTTTTTGCCTCAGCACCTTCGGAGTCTCATCGCTGGCTTCTGTTTCGTTCCCAGAATGCACCTCGTCGGATAGCACAAGCAGACGAGCAGTTGGAGTTTGCTGTCCTTCGGACGCGACGAGCTCCGACTCATCGGACCTGCTGCTTCCACTCACACTCACCGTGGGCGAGTCTGTGGACAGCAGCGCAGGTACAGGCAGGCCTGACACGATGACAAGTTTAGCTGGACGATACATTGTCCCAGAACTTGTTGCGATAAACGATGATATTGTTTTGAGACCATTTTCAAGCCGTATACTAGAAATAATGGGATAATAGTACAAGAGCACGTTCTCAAGGATCAACAAACTTTAAATTCTAATCAGCGTCTAAACAGTGGAACTGGAAGACATTTGAAGATTTGTATCATTCAGTTTTTGGTAAAAAGAGAGAGAAACGAGAAAAACAATAAATGAAGCAAATGAAAATGAGTGAGTTCCTTTTAATTTAACATGTGATGAATTAATTTATTGTGACAGGCCTCGTACAGGAGGTATATATGCTGCTACTGCTGCACACAGCTCTGCTGACCGATGCATTACTTTACCTGTAGTTTCTCTGATGTGAGCTGAGGTTCGTCTAACGGTCAGACAGGTGTTGGACTCAAACCTCTTGTTTCTCATGCAGTTTCATTTCATCACTCGGTGCACGATGGACCTCAGAGGGAGGATGTGGACCAGGTGGACTGGACCATCACCATGCAGCCTCCAGCAGAACGATGTGCTGAGGGTCCTGATTCCATCAGGACCCTGACACTGTTGTCAGGGCAACAGCCAGCGCCTGTCGCAATGTCCCCAGATGTTGACAGCTCCATGCTGCTCCCTTCTGTTCCAGAGGTGACAGCATACATCCAGTAATTAGCTCATGTTTTGCTTACCTTGGATTGCAACAAGATATTTACATCTATAAGAAGAGATATGGCCTTTTTTAAATGTTGCTAATCAGGTTTGTATCAGTATATCGACCTGATTATATATATAGAAAGGTTCCACAAAATGATTCAGTGTTGCAGGTGTGCTTTGTTTCATCCGAGTCTAAAGTGTTCTGCTTGGAACATTGTTTTTGATCATACTACTAAATTATAGTACATTATTCACAGAAATACTTCAGGATTCAAATTGGAATCTTGAAATATTCCTGAGATGGTGCTGATTGTTTTCAGGTGAAGCAGGAGGTCCAGCCGTTGCAAAAAGAAGAGGAGGAGGAGGAGGAGGTGATTTGTATTAAGGAGGAGCCAGCAGAGGAACAGGAAGTGATGGCCACCCTGATGCTGGACTGCCAGGCGCAGCGCGGTCCAGCCCCACAGCAAGAGGTGACCAGTAGTCCCTGCTCACCTATTCACTGCTGTGGAGGAAATACTTTCCAAATCCAAATTTTATTTACATTCTGCGGTTGAAGCGCCGGCTGTGTTAGAAATCATCCTGCTTTTGTTTTTAGGTTGACACAGTCATGCTTTGGGATTCCGTGATCACAAATTTCCTGTAACGTAACAACATGTAGGGCTGTTTGTAGGAACAGTCCCATCACCCCTGCAACTGCTTACAAAGCTGTGGGAAGGTGATGGGAGGGGATAGAAGGACTAAATCCAATTCAAAGTTTGCCCCCAGCATGTACTGCAGTAGAAAGTACATTTGGAAATAAATACCAATAATCACGTTCATACCTGGTGATGACGATGTCGCCGTCTGAGGTCAGTGCCGCCACATTAACACACAGACGTCCTCAGATGCTGTCCATCGTCACCAGAGTGGAAAACAGTCAACAGGATGTAGAGTCTCTTTCTTCTGCTCCTGCAGACCCAAAGGCTGGCGGCCGAGGCAACACGACCATCAGCAGGTCAGATCCACCTGGGGTCCGATTTCAGCCCAGCTGGAGATTGCATCTGTGAGTAGATCTGTGTGTGTTTCGATTAAATGTATTTATTGTCACTGCACAGTAAGCAGCACAACAAAAATAAATAATAGCACCACTTTGTTTTGGGTATTTATAAACAGAACACATAAGACTAGACAGAAGCATGATCTGTAAAAAATCATCTTCCATAATGGGATGAACGTGTTCTGCGTTCCCTCTCAGATGCTCTGCCTCAGTTGGCCGGCTCCCTGCCCTCCGCTGCAGCCTTGCAGCCCGGCGCTCTGCCTCGCCAGGCGGTGCGGCCCTGGACCAAAGACCTGAGTCTGTACGAAGAATACAAACTGCGGCGGAATGAGCTGCGGAGGAGAAACCTGAACAGGCGGCGGGAGCTGGAGAAAAGCTTGCCTCAGCCGCTGCTGGCAGACCTGGTCAGTTAGCTTTTGAATCCTAGGGACAAATATGTTTTGTTTTTCATGCTCTGGAAACGTCGTAGGGTTACGGTGAGGACGTGTCGTTGAAGGTGCGTGAGCGGCGAGAGAAGACCAGGCTGCGGGTAGCCAGGTGGAGAGCCAAGAGGAAACTCCAGGCCTGTCTGAGTCAGACTCAGGTTAGTCCAAACCGGCTTCTTACACTATGACACATCAGCCGCCCTGCACACAAACAAGCTTCTAAATATGAATTTGATTATACAGTTTCCAGATTTGGATGCGTGTCCCTAACATTTATTGGATTTTAATCAAACTTTAAAAGCCCCATCAAAGCACATGCTCTCTTGATTTGCAGAACAGTGTTTCACAGTATTGTGTAAAAGGAAAACAAAAAGAGCAAAAACATTTGTGGCTAATTTTTTTCTCTCAACACGAAATGCAAATCAAGAAGCAGTAATAATTCCATGTTTTGTTTCTCTGTCAGGCTCCAGGGGGCGCTACAGTTCGCGCTCAGGCTGGTGTTTCTGTCAGCAGGCAACATCAGCAGCACATCGCCCCTCGTGGTAAGATGAGACATGATTACACTTTTATTGCAGCTGTGGAAGAAGCAGACCATCTCCAATGAGGCTGTACTAATGATTTATACACTTCTAGATCCACGTAGATCAGGATTTTAAATATTTGGCGATATGTATTGACATAAATGAACAAATCAGTCCTCTTAGGGTTGCTTTTGTGATTTTTTTTTTGCTATTAAAATCAATGTTTTTGTGGCGCTACTGCAGAAATATTTGCAAAGAATTTTGCCATATTTTTCCTCATTAGACCCCTTTCAAGATCTGCACACAGAGAGAAGAGAAAGAAAAAAATAAGAGATAGATTGGACACACAGAGTATTTTTCTTTAAAGGACTTAAATAGGTCAGTTTTTGTTTCTTTCCACATCAATCAGGGACTATTACATAACATCAAGTAGGGAAAAGTATGTCTGTGTAAAAAAATGAATAAAGCAGATTTCATCAGGCGACATTTTCACTTAAAAACCCTCTAAGCTCTTTCTTTAAATACGTGTCCATGCATGACAATTAGCAGTTAAATGTTACCTGTGACAGTAAGTCAGAGATGAACTGAGATTATATCAACATATCATTCAAGGATTGCAACTACAACTAAACTCTCAAAAACCTTTCACCTCTTCCTGCTAGTATTTAACGGTGCTGAATATGAAACTATGTTTATGCTGCCAGGCACATCTTGAGTCAAGTAGAATGAATCGCTTGAACATAGTTCTAACATATAGTAGATATAAATTTAGTAACCAAATTACTAATGGCAGAAAAGTGATGGCTAATGGACCATGCTGCACCACTTTGGCTGCATGAGGAGCAGAAGCAGTTTGGTGACATTGGTCTGCAGTATTGTGTCCTGGTGAAGCGTTGGACACACATCGGCTCTCATCTTGCGTTTCAGCTTCCAACAACCAGCAGAGACAGAACTCAGCATCTCCTCACACCAGCAGCTTCCTCAGCGTCGCGTCTGGAAACTCCGTTCCCGCCATCCTGCCGGTCGTTCCTTCCTCCTCCCTGATCCTGCTGGGCCCCAACGTGGCCCAACATGAGCACGCTGTGACATCATCATCATCATCTTCCTCATCCTCCTATGATCACGTCAGCCAGTCACCGCGAGCCATATCGCTGACAGATATTCATATGTCACAGTGAAGTTCATGTAGAACACAGCAGAGTCGGCATGACTAGCATGGAGTTTATTTTAGACAAAAAAAACCTAAAAGGCACCTTAACTACGTACAAAACTAAAGAATAAAGCACAGGTTGTAAAACGCTTCCCTACAGGCACAATCTGTGAGTCAAAGCATGTTAAATAATGCATTAAATGAATATGTTCCTAATCTTTTTTTTTGTTCAATACAGTGATATATTATTCAAAGTATCACTAACGTTACTCTACATCAGGGATGCTCAACTCCAGTCCTCCAGCGCTACCAGGATGAAACTTTCAGATGCGTCCAACACACCTGAATCAAACGAATGTCTCGTTACCAGGCCTGTTCAGGGCCGAGTGGCTGCTGGTGAGGGAATTCAGCCATTTGATCGAGTTCTGTTGGAGTCAGGATGCATATAAAAGTTGCAGGACGGTGACTCCAGAGGACTGGAGCTGAGCACTCCTGCTCTACATGCTTAGTGTTGATGTAATATAAAAGTAAATATTGTTTTCCTCAAACTATGTTCTCCGTGTTCATTTCAAAAGCTTTCCCAGTGCAAACCGGTGTTATTATTCACCGCAATGTGGAGTTGGTTTGTACAAAACATGGAGTTGGAACACAAAAAGTAGGGCTCGTTAATTTTACCTGAGCCAAACGACCCGCAAAAGGTTTTCACTTTACTTCCATGACGGCTCCTTGTCATGATACTCTGAAGGTTCGGTTCTGTCCTGAGTTGTTTGCTAAACTACATCAGCAGTCAAGCAGGGGTTTGTTTTGCCTCTGGGTGTTTGAGACATCAGTTTACATTTTTACATCACACAAGTCAGACTGACGGGGCTGAATGTTCGCCTATGGCTCCTCCAAGTAAATGTATTTTCCGTTATCCGTTGATGATCTTCTGAGAAATGGCTCCTGGCAGCGTGTAGAACAGCAGCGCCAGGAACAGCACAGTGATCAGCAGGACCAGGGCGATGATGATGTACTTCTTGTAATTGCGCCACACCAGATGGAAAAAACACTTGAAAGGGTTGACGAACCAGGAGAAGGACGTGTCGGGACGGCTGGAGGACAAACACACTCGGTTTAGTGGTCAGTGTTTCTGACTCTGCTCCTCTCTGTTGTCTGCAGCAGATGTAGAAACGGCAGCGAGGTTTGATTTTTCTACCGCTTAGTGTCAATGAAATGAAAGGACATCAAACAGTTAACCGGATGCCGACTGATGGTCACAAATGAAGCTGGTGGTTTCATAGCACATAGTGTGGCAGAGAAAGTTTAAAAACTTATTTTAAGCTATTAGGCTTTACAATGATCAAGTCTGTTACTTAATTCTAATTTACTCTGTACTCATTTATAGTTTTGCATGTGCATGCCTTTTATTTATTTACATTGAGTCATTGAATTACCTTATTAATCTTAGGCATATATATGTATATTATAAACTATTTTTCTTATGGTTATTATTGTATAATTCATATTTAATACCTTAGATGTAGTAGCGTGTCAACAAATAAGCAATTTCCCATTGAGGATCAATTAAGTCTTCTATTCTATAAAAGCAGCAGGTTGGTTGTTGTAGATTACAAGTAATCCAGAACATAATCATAAATATTCCAATGGAAGGAACATTGATTTCTTGCTTGTTGAAGACGTTTCACCTCATCCAAAATGTTTCCTAAGTTCTAATAATTTTAATAATCATCTTGTAGCAATTATTATTATTATTATTATTATTATTATTATTCCTACATTTCAGTCCTCAGAGGATGATTTTTTGGGGGTCAGTTGGGAGCTGACCCCCAAAAAATCTGAAAAAAAAAATCTGCTGAAGCTGTCTGAAGCAGCAGACAGCTTCAGCAGCACCTGACCAAGTTCAACTCGGGGTTGGTAGTTTGAGTCTGTTTGGTCTGTGAGTGTTTCCAATCTTGTATCCTTTAGATAAAAAACTAAACTTGTATGTCTCATCTTGTAGAAAGCTTGGCTGTTTTTGTATTTAAATGACATATGGACTTTTACAGGCAAAAATTAAACTACTAAGTTTTTTTTTTGTCATTTAGCCAAATTCTCAAATCCAGTTTTGTAGAACAAGCACACGGCCTTGTTCTCACTCTTACTTTGGTTTGGGCAGTGGCTCTGGCTCCTTCCGCGCTTTGCCAACAGGATTCTTCTCAGCCTCTTCAGCCGTCACCAGGTGGAACTCTGCCTCCACTTTTCCCTGCACGATTTCCAAGTCAGTGGTGAGCAGTTCTGGACCGTCTGTTGGTTCCTGTGGTTGTGTGTGTGTGTGTGTGTGTGTGTGTGTGTGTGTGTGTGTGTGTGTGTGTGTGTGTGTGTGTGTGTGTGTGTGTGTACCGTGAGCTCTCCAGACTTGCTGAAAGGCCACCAGCCTCGAGCTCTTTTCTGCTGGAAGATGGAGATTCTGTCTGTCACCTCTGTCAACATATCCGCCTTACACGACTTGGCTGTTTTTGCTCCACGGGGAAATGCATGGAGGTCCAACTCCAGCGTGCCTGAAGGCACACAACCAAAACACATGAGACACCCAGACACACACACACACACACACACACACATGGAGAAATGGTCATACACACCCACCTAGGAAGTCATCGGAGGAGAGCGTTTCAAAGTCCCAGACCTGCAGGATGAGGATGGCAGGAAGCTTCTGCTCCGTTTTGTCCAGAGAGAAGATGTGCTCCCTCTTCTTCACCACCACCACCTGAGGAAGAAACCAGGTCCAAACCTTTAGAACCCCACAACTCCTGGTATAAAACATCATCATCATCCGCGTCCCGTCAGGGTTCGTTATGTGTGTGTGTGTGTGTGTGTGTGTGTGTGTGTGTGTGTGTGTACCTTTTCAGCAGGCAGGTAGCTAAAGGGGTAGACAAAGCGCCAGTTGAAGTTTCCCTCTCCAGTCAGAGAGTTATAGTGGACATCGGTTTCCTGGCGGTCATCTTCCAAACCTTTCAGCCAGCTACACAGAAAGAGAGAAGCTGGGCTCAAGATCAGCAGTTCTATAAGAAAACTAACAATTTGTTGCAAATTAGAAAAAAATACATGAAGTATGTATGAAAAAGAGCAGAACTCTGAATTTAAAAAGAAAATTCAAAGTCTGTCCTCATCCCAATGTGAGTGGTTGACATGTGTAAAGTGCAATAAAGGAGCATGCAAAGTTCTAAAAACGTAACAGCTGATGACCCAAACACGACTGAGGGAGATCAGAGCTTCAGGATCTTCATATATTTTTCACCAGAGGGAGAAGAAATGTCCTTAAGTTCATTAGCTTCCTTTTATATCAGAATTTTTTGTAGAAACTGCATTGCTCAACAGGGATTATAAATCTTTAGGAAACAAATTGTGCAAAATAAAGTGATTCAGGGGGAGATGATATGTTTGTACCCTTTGATGTAGATGTCGCTGGACTGTTGACCGGTCAGGAAGTTAGTGTCTTCCAGAATCACATCTTCTGTATTCCAGATGATGATTCGCAGTTCGTACCTGTCAACAGATCAATGGCTTACGTTCCCCATCCCCAGATCCCTCTGACCAGGTCTGGTGTTAGAAAACAGTCAAAGCTCACCCTTTTGGTTTTCTTGGAGAAATGTCCACTGGGGGTCCTGGATGTGGTAAGTCCATTGGGAACATGTCCACCCACATCTGGACCTGACCCTGCACACGCAAACACACACAGAGAGCTTTGTTTGCTGCACACGTGAACGTTTTTATGACCAAGTCACAGAACTTCAATTGGTTTTAACTCTGAGCTTTAACTAGGCCTTCTTTTTTGAGCCACAGAGAGGTGGACGTCCTTTTGATCATTGTCCTGCTTCATAACCTAAGGCTGCCTGACCCTCACTGAGATGAAGGACTTACTGCTATGGCTCAGTGGTTTAAGGAAAAAGCAAAGGCATAAAGCGAATAGCAAATACTTATTTTGATTTTTTCACATTTCGTCACAACCACATGTGAAGTGGAAGGAAAATGGTGGTTGCAATATAAAAACATGTTGAAAAGTGATGTGAATATCAAGCACCTGCATTCTAAAAAAAACTCATTTGATTTGATGTACCTGATCCATTCCAGGCCGGGCCTTGTTGTACAGAGTTCTGGTCTCGATGTGTTCAGGTACCAGTTTGCATCCCACAGCTGGGATCTCTGCCCAGCGGTGCAGGACCTTCAGAGACAGGTGCTCATACGACTCCACCGGCTCGTCTACGGCGTGGACAAATGCAAACAATTACATGCACACAGTGGCAGCAGAGCCATCGTCCTCAACAACATACTATTATTACCAAATGTATTCACTCATCCAAATGACGAAATTCAGAAATTCTAATCACTTCAACATCAAGAAGCATGATGCTTCTAAAGGTATTTGGAAATGATTAGATTGACCTCAGGAGCTGAGTGAGTTCCAGCATATGGCATCATGGATTTTGTTGCTAGCAAATAACCAGCAGTCAGCTGTTTGGGGTGTTATTAGAAAATGATTGGAAACTCGCCCAGAGTTTTAACCGCAACTCAACAGAACAAATGTGTTATGAATTAGAGAAGACTATGAGTCAGGCTGTTTTCTCCAACAGCTAAATTTAAAACTACTTGTGGAAGAATGGTACAAATTCCCATAAACACATTTGTGGGCCATTTGCAAAGTTCCAAAGCAAACCTTTGACAATACAGTGCATCAGAGCAATACTGGTGAAAGATGAAATGCTGGTAAATGTTGTGCACAATACCAGCGTGCCTAATGAAGAGCGCTTTGTTATGCTAGGTGTGATTGTATCTTGTGGACTTTTCTTCACAATGTTTTTGGTTGAGACTTTTGTTCCTTCTGGTTCTGGATGCGGTGCAGCTAGAAGGATTTTTCCTCTTTCTTTTAACCTACAGACAGCTGTATGGTGCATAACCGTGGCAACAGTACTCGTAGAAGTATTGTTTGTACAACCAGAAGAAAATGACTAGAATCCAAAAAGCTCAAAAACAGTCAAATCTGAACTCTGACCCCAAACCCAAAGCTGAGCTAAAACAGAGGCTGCAGTAGTTTAACCCATCTCTTCTATCCATCATCATGACTGAGGCTCATATCCAACAACTCCATCTGTCTGCCCGGTTTCTGACCAGCCACACATGAAAAAAACACATCAAAAGGAAGGCTTTGAAGGTACTTGGATTTTATGAGTGACATCATTTAATCTTCCTTTGGGATGAATAAAGAACTTTTGAATTGAATGAAAACATTCCTCTTCCAGCGAACACAGCAGAAATTGTGCAAATTCACCGATGATGTCTAAGTCCACTTCAAAACATCCAGAACTTGTGTGAGTCGTCTTTACCGTCGTGCATGTAGAGAGTCTTCCCTGTGAAGACTTTGTCAGCCACGATGACACGTCCAGGACTGAAATGAGGACCATCCACTCCGTTGTCTCTGCACATTTTTGCCAGCAGCTCTGATGGCTTCAGGCAGTCTCTCCAGGCGTTGTAACCCCCTCTGCGGTCAAAGAGAGGCACTCAGTCACTCACAGCAAGACTTAATTTGGTGACTTGGAAAGGCTTTCATTCATCTTGAACATCCGCCACATAGCGACACAGGACCGCTGATGTTTTCTGAAGATTTTTATGTGACAAGTGGGATACACTTTAAAAGTAGCTTAAAGGTGACATGCCTTTTGTATTCAGTCAGTTTCTAAAACCATCTTTCATTTTAATCTAGCTGAAAGTATTTCATTTTCATTTTAGAGCTTATCATATCTATACATCTAACCACTGAAATGTTTGCCCATTCTTTGCAACACAGTTGTGGTTGTTAACTGAAGGGTCATTGCAACATATGCATGTGCTTTTGGTTCAAACTGCTTCATTTTGCTCTGGCTGTTTAGTCACATTGCTTTGCTGCAAAGTGAATGTCATTCTAGTCTGAGACCTGCTGCAACATCTAACAGGTTTTCTTCCAGGACTGTCCTTTATTTTACTCCTTTCTTCTGATCACTCTCTTTTATGACTTCCTTCTTTCATCTCCACCAGAAATATCATATTTATTAAGTGTGTGGCTAATAGTTGTCCTGTCCATGTATTCTCCTATCTGAGCTGTGCATCTCTGCAGCTCCTCCAGAGTCACCATGGATCTCCTGGTTGCTCTCAGGTTCATGTTCTCCCTGCCTGGCCTGTCAGATTAGATGCTGAACTCTACCGGGCTCTAGGTAACACTCCGACCTAAACTCCGCCCCTCTTCCCCCAACTGAACGCCTAGGAAAGCATCTGAACTTACAGACTGTACTCGCTAGGGAGTCCACACGTAGCTCTGTGCCTGCTGTAAAAGCGGTTCTCCAGGTCAATGCGAGTCTCTCCGATCAGGTCGTCGCCTCCCACCAGGTCATAGTCATAAATGAGCAACGACAGCAGAGACTCCTGAGGAAACTTGGCCTGCATTTCAAAGGACCTGGAGGAGAGAGCCGCCTCAGAACACGAATCCCAACTGGACAACGTTCAGACGTTCAACAGATCAGTCACGTACCGTCCAAAAACAGGGTTCAGCTGTTTTGGTATGTAGTTATCTCTGTCTTTGATTTCATTTTTCCCAAGGCGAAGAAAAATGTAAGGGTCGGCCTTCCCATCTGGGTCGGCTGGATGTAGGTTGGACGCCTGGGGAGACGGCAGGGATCTAAAGCTCTATGTCATTTAAAAACAAAGAGCAGAACGGAGCTGGACTCACAGAGATGATGTAAACCCGGATCAGAACTTGAACTGAAGTGTTTGGGGGGATTCCTCTGTTCACCCTGTAGTGGCCTGTGTCCACGACATCTTCCCTGTCCTCCTCGTCTTCATCACTTAGCTTATAGAGGCAGAATCGACCCTAAATGAGCAGAATAAAAAATAAATGAATAGATTAACATGTATTTTAATCCATGTCTCGCAGCAGCACCTGTAGAGGAACTCACCTTAAACTTCCCAACAAACCTCTCATCAGACGTTCCCTCGTCCTCATTGGCCTTCCCCCTGAACAGCTCGTATGTGCTGACCCAATCATCAAATGGACCAAACTCTGTCTCCAGCTCCTTACTGTACAGCTGCACAGACCAGATCACAACCACAAAGGGTAAGAAAGAAATCTAAGGTTTTATGTTTCAGGACCTGAAATCTATTATTATACACAAACAGACCAAGGAACCGTTTTTACCCAGCATTAAACATTGCCCTGTGAAATGCTGCCAAGTGGTCAATATGACCTCGTCAAATTGTTAAATTGACAATTTGACAAATTGTCAACGTTATTTTTTTAATCAATGTTTTATTGTTACAATAACAACAAAGACTAAAAAGAATAAATAAGGAGCATGGTACATCCATTGCTTATGTGCTGCTCAGAGACATGCACTATGCATTCAAATTCGATGGAACAAAAAAAACTTTTATTTCTATTGATGACCTAGTTCTGTGATAAAAATATATTTTTTTGTATATTGTAAGTTCATTGGTATTCTAAGCATAAACTAAAGACTAACTGGGTGCTTATGTCCTTGGTGTTTTACCTGGAGTGTTGCGATTTTAGTAGGCAACACATAGCTGAGCCCCAGTGTCTCCTTTCCTTTCTGTTTCTTCTTCTTGTCTCCATCTGATTGGCTGCTGACTGTGGCAGAGCACACAGGATGTGTTCGGTGACAAAACACTGACGCAGAACTCAGCAACAAACACGACGACATGGACACACATGCGTAAAGCCTCGTTCACAGACTTGCCAGTCATGTGTCAGAGTTTGCACAATCCACTGCGACTCTTCGTGTGGAAGAACAAACCAGTTTTCTTTTTTTTAATTCATCATGTGCACAACTCTGCCCACAAAACTACAACAAGTACCATGCAGATTGTTCAGTGACGGAACCACATCCAGTACATTCACATTCATAGTGCAACAGTCAAAGGCCTTGGGTGTCTACATGTGTCTGCAGCGGTACCATGGAAACCAAAAAGATTCAGTCACTTCCCAAATCCTGCAGATGTCATTCAGTGACCAAGCAAAAGATTTCTCCCCAGGAAGTGAACAAAGCCAGATGCTGGATGTGCATGACAAGAACTCCACCAACTGCATGTCTAAGTCCTTACCCAGAGAGTCTACTCCATCGCTGAGCAAGCTGTGGTATGGTGAAGCTGCAATGCACAACAGTGTGGGTCAGGGGACCTCATCAGATATCATGAGGTTAAAAATATGATATTCTAAATGAAACCGTGTCATTGAAGAAATGCTTCTATTCATTTTTTTGTTACTCTTAAATAATGAAATGTGTAAAAAATGTGTAAAAAATGTGTAGCCTCTAGTCTCTTGGCTGCTGCTGAGGAAATGAGCTTGTGAAGCAGTAAAACGTTATTTAAAGCTGCAGGATGGAACTTTTATCATTTTATTTACATATTTATTTACATATTTGATGAAACTGACAGTTTCTTATTAAATTATGTTTTACTATGTTCTGGCCAGATAATTATTTGTGTTATGCAATGCTGAGTCGTTGATGAATGCTAACGTACAATTAGCAGCTGTGGAGAGAGAAGAGGAAGAACAGAAAGAACCTTTGTCATGAAAGAGACAAAAAGTGTCATAAGTGTTAGATGACTATAAGCTAGATAAAAAGGATAACACACTCTGGTACTTGACGCTCTGACTCTGGATCGCCTCAGCAGGAAACATCCACTACATGCTTGGAGATTGTCCGTGACGTTTTGTTCCCTTTGCAAACACAAACATGGGTCTGCCACAAGGTCTCTTCCACATATGAGGCGTGTTTGGAAAACCTCCAGCTCAGGAGGGAGACACCCAAACCTCCTGAGCTGAATTCTGTCGATGCTGAGGAGCAACTGCTCTACCCCAAACTCCTTCTGAATGACCCAGTCATCACCCTGCCTCTAACTCCTAAGGGAAGGTACAGCCACCAAATGGGGAAAGCTCATTTCAGGTATTTGTATCTGGAATATTTTCCGTTAGTGCCAGAACATTAAAGGGACAGAATTATGTAAAGTTACCTTTTTTGAGCTTTATATGATGTTATAATATTATTCCCTCATTAAAAACATACCTGCAGTGTTGATTTGATTCTTTCATGCATGGTTTAGAAATCTTTGAATCTCCCATTGCGGTTTGTAAAACTCTTGGGGGAATCAAGCACCACTTTCCTCATGTATCTCCTCCTGGAAAGTGCAGCTTCCAAGGTGAGCTTCCACCTTACAGAGTCCACCTCCCTCCCAACTCACCCACTCAGCTCCTTCAAACTAGCAGCAGCAGCGATTAGCAAACACCAGGTGGAACTGCACATGTTCAGGATTCATTCTGTGAACCTCATTCCAGTGCTCCCACAAACGCTTGTAAACACTAAATAGAGCCATGTTAATGTGATGATTGCTGAGAGTGGAGTTTCAGAAAGAGCAGTGGCCTCTTAAAGAGACAGTGGCCCAATTTCAAACTGTTAAATTGCAAAGTCACATTTTTTTAAAGTTGTGTTTTAGCATTTCTTTAGGTCACAGTTGCTTGATAGTGCTATAAAACTATACTATATGGCTGGAAAACACATAATACTGCCCCCTTAGAAAATTAACATGATTAATTGATTAACAAAATTTTTTTAGTATTAAAAATGATCTGTGTGGTACAGGTAAACCTTTGTCTGTTACACAGTGTTCTCCTCAGTGTTGCCCACAGCAGGAGAGAGAATCATTTGTGAGTCTTGGTAACAGTCAGAAGACCAGTGGACCAAAGCATATGCATGATGTCAAAAACGCCTAACAGATTTCTGGAGAGATCAGTCAACCAAACAGTACATGCTTCTTATATGAGCCACCTAAGAGCTTTATTTAACATGAGGACTGAAATATTTTGGACCTGGCAACATAAAACAAAGATACTGATAGTGGATGAGAATTTCGTACCTTTGTCAAACACACTAGGCAGTTGGAAGCTGTCCTTCTGTTTAGCCTGGAATAAACACAGGCAGCTCAAACAGACATCTCTTAAAATGATTCCATTAATGTTTTTGCTCAAACCTGGCGGTCAGAGTCACCTGTTTGTCCACAGAAGCGTAGTATTTGGACCACCAGTCAATGACGGACTCTGCAGACTCGTCAGCGATGGTTCGCCTCCTCCTCTTGGTGGACCGGTGGATGCTCTTTGAGCTATTCTCCTGTTTGAAAAATATCCAGAAAGGATCGATTTTGGAGCTGGCGCCAAGTAATGTGACCACTTGTTCGTTTACATGTGAACTTCACCTTTTTCTTCTTGGGTTGTGGCTGTGGTGAGGGCGGAGCTGGAAGCGGAGCTTCAACCTCCACAGTAATGAGGAAGTCCTGGTTAGTTAGGCTCACAGTTGAACGGGTCTCCATAGACTCCTGAGACAACCCTGCCAACCACAGTTCAGTTCACTTTTATTTCTACACCACAAAGTTACAAATAATGCCATCTCAACACACTTAATGCAAGCAGTTATATCGGTCGACTCAGATCAAATCAGCCTAGTGAGTTCATGCAGTCAAGCACAATGGTTCTCACTGTGGTTCAGTTCAGCTCCCAAGCCTTAGAAATGGCTTCATAAGACTTCGTAGGCTGTTAGGCTTTAATGGCCATTTCTCAGCTGCTCTTTAATGTCTTTAGACTGGATTATGATGCTTATCATGTTTAGATTTTTTTAAGTCATTTGGTTTTGCTGCTCCTCTTTAAGTCTCTGTCCAGGCGTCTGGGCAGAGAGATGTTTGGATATTGTCCCTACTCAATATGATGGATAGAAGAAACTTCCTCATTCTCTCTCTGGGTTTACTTAAATTAAAACTGGACCAAATAGGGTTCTCTTAGAATGAATGAATGAGTGAATGAATTTATGAATCTTGTTTTGAATGAAAGCTGAACTGAAAATAACACCTAAACTACAACTGTAAGTGGTGAAGGTGCAGCATTTATCTAAATCTTTTTGGCTCTTTTCTGATAAATGTGGGTCATTTTTGGTCCTGTTGAAAAAGTTGAACAATCATTGTCATTTTTATAATTGTCTTATTTTTATTTACCTTTGTAGTCATTTTTGGATAATTGCGATGTTTTTAAATCGTCTATTCTTTCTTTGTTTTTATTTTGCATCTTGTCATTAGATGTAAAATCCAAGTTCTTTATCTTTAAAGTGTTACACATTGTGACCTCTTATCATTGATGGGAAACAATAAACAATGAACTGCTTTGGCAGCTAATAAAAACAGCACACAAAGTTATAAACAATCATTACCCTTAACGCTGTGTGGCTCTGGAGTCAGGGAGGGTCTTGGGGTGTGTGTGACCTCCAGTGGTTTGTGTAACTGAACTGTGTGAGGGGGGGTGTGCTTGAAGGCCTTGAGGTTGTTGATGATGTGGTTTCCAACCAGTGTACTGCGGCCAAAGGCCCGCCAGTCAACGACGGTGATGGTGAGAGGAGGATGGAGGTGTTCGTTTTCTGGTAGCTCCTGCCACACAACAGAGTGGACAAAGACATTTAAAGTGCTCAATAAATGTATCCTGGGGACAACTGCACTGTACAGACATCCTGACTGGAAGACCTTATCTGCACTGCTAGATCTTTGCACCAGATGGGAACACAGCCCATCTATAGGAGCCACAGTTCTGCTTGGGTTGTAATGGATCAAATTCTTATTTCACTCAGTGACATTATTTGCCAATTTATATTTGAAAGTGATTTTGTAATTGGAATGTTTTGACATATTGTCCAACATGATGTGTTCCTCCTCGACCAAATAAGTTCTAAAAATCTCCTGCTGTGATTATATGTGTTCCAGGCGTGTTGATCTTACCAGCTCTATGGCGTCTAACAATGTGGTGAAGTTTGGGTTGGATTTGTACTTCTGGATGACTGAGGAACGCAGAGTTTTACCCGCACACTCTATGAACACCTGGAGAAGACGAACATCTTAAAGTCATTTTTTTCGAAAAGCATATTCGTTAGAAAAATTTCTGTTATACATTTAGGAAATACACTAAATGCAAAAATGATGACAGCTGTGAAATATCTATGTAATTCTGATTCCCTTAAATTTAAGTGAGTTTCTCAGACCTGTGGCCGATCAACAGACAGGAGCTGAACCTTCTTTAGCTCCCTTAGTCCCCAGAACAAAACCTAATGGGAAATATCAACATCTGTTTTAAAAGGACATCCTCAAGATCCTCTCAACCCATTGTGATTAAAGCAGACGAACCTCCAGCCTGTAGGTGCTGAGAACTGGCCTGATGTTGGCAGGAACAGTATAAATGCCACCTTCCTGTTCTTCTAACTCTGGCAGACTCATCTGGCCAAACTCTGAAATCTAGAAGATGGAAAAATTCATTCTGGATTAGCGTGATCACTATAGTGTGAGCCAGTTACCTCTGTTGAAGTTTTAAACAGCTAAAGAATTTTAAAATACAATATATATGTATATGATCTCAAGTTCTGTCTACAGCTGCATTTCCATTAACCTTAAAATTGCACAAATTACAAGAAAAAATTAAATAAAAAAATAAAAATTGCTAAAAGGAAAATACATTTGTTGATCAAAAGTTGTAGCACTGTAAAGAGGTGATTTTTTTTTTGGCTTCAGTGAAATAGATGTATTTTGCAAAACTGCAATGGAAACATTTTTTCACGTCACACTAGTCACATCTGATTGACCCGTGTGATGTCAGATCACATGTTACTACTGGTGAAAACGACAAAAAAGACCAGAAGAAGTAGGACAATGGTTTTTCTGACAATGTACAACTGGCTCCACCAGAGCTCTCACAGCATTGCACAGTTCATAAACAGTTGTGTGTCATTTCAACGTGTTGAATCCATAATTACAGACTACAATTTCTCCAAAATGTCGCATGTGTAGTGGCTCCCATGTATAAGGAGTTTGTCGCTCCAACACCTGAATAAGACGCCGACGTCTCCTCAGATCTTTGGTGTGATGTTTACTGACTTAACGCATAAGCAAGCTTATTCACATGTGATTTTAGTTCATTATTTGATGGAAACCCTGCCATTGCAAATTGTGTTTTACCAGCATTAGCAGGAAAACAGAAAAAAGTTTAGGCACATTTCTAATGGAAGCCCAGCTTATGAGACGCCAGACAAAGTTCCAGAGTGGAATTTTGTCACCATCTGGAGTCGCTGACCCTTCCTGTATCCGCTTGGGACAACTACCAGTCTCTACTAAACATTTCTCTTGATCACGAAAAAGACAGTCAGATGTTTGGCTAATCATGGTACGAAAACTAAAGGAGTGCCGCTCATTGCTGTTATCAAAGGATTTGTTCGTATCCATGGAAATGAGACTCTCTATCACTATTGTCACCGTTTCATAAAACTTTGGCCATGAAAGTGACCGGAGAGGCTAACCTGCAGCAGTTCAAATGCAGCCAGCAGGTCTCCTCCTGACTGGCTGCCACAGTGAAGTGGGCTGTACTGCAGGAGAGGCGGGGTGTAGGGTTCAGAGGCCAGGCGCACCTCAGGGACCACCACCGTGGCTCCCAGGTACTCTGCTTTTCCCTGCACAGAGCACAGAGCAGGGAGGGGTTCAGAGACGGCAGGAAGTAAGAGACTCGTCGGAATCGCGTGTCTTGTGGCGGGATTACCAGAGCGTCATCATCGTAGACCTCGACAACAACGTGAGGAGGCTCCTCCTGGATGTGCTGCAGGTCTCCACTCAACAGAAGGGAGCTCATTGGCAAACAATGGTTCCATGTAGGACTGAGAGTCTGACTGATGATCTGACAACACAAAACAAGAAGACCGACAAACACATTATTATTTGTGTTTGTATAGTTATATAAATAGGTATTATTATAATAAATTATATACACAGTCGTTCACAATAAATTATTCAAGGCTGTGTGCTTTGTAATATGCTCATCATACATCGATATCAGAATATTCCATTCCTATTCTATTGTTATAGCCACTAATCACATTTAAATATGCTGAACTATGTATTAAAAACATACTTAAATAATACAATTGTTTATAAACGTAGCTTTGATAGATGTTTGAATATAGTTCCCAGTAATAAAAAAAGAGTGTTATGATCGATTAAATGCGCTGATATGTCATTTTGCCTGCTAAACACTTAAGACTGAGTGTAGTTGTCTACCGCTCCAAGATGGCCGCCCTAAATCTCGTCAGCAACAATAGACGAGAGCGGAACATGAGGCGTCTATCCTTATATTATGTCTATGGATACACCTGTTTCGCTTCTCCCATTAAACACAAAGTCTCGCGATGAGCAGCAGCCACATGTCCCTAATGCCACATAATGACCAGTTTGCACCAATAGTTTGTGAAGTAGAGAATCGTAACGACTTTTTTTCTTCATGTTGGCCACATTTTCTGTACTGACTATTTTTCTCATTTTCAGCACTGACCTTACTTGAAGGGAAACTGAAGGCTTAAAAAACTTTGTATTTTCTGTCCTGGAGGGGAAACTAAGAAGCTGGTTCAGTTGTAAAGCTGGTTAAGTTAACCTTGTGCTATAGGAAAACCACCTAATTTTCTTAACTAAACGATGCCTGCAGGTTTATCTATTAGCAGGTTTAATTTTGCCTGCACTTGGTTGTGTTCATTATAACTGTATTTGACAAGTTTACCAAAATATAAAAAATATCAAACTACATTTTCCTTGCTTTACTTTTTACTCATACTTGTCATTACATTACTTGAGTACATAAATCTTTACAGTACTTTCCATACTTAAGTAAAAGAAAATTCAGATACTTTACGACTTTAACTCAAGTAACATTTCAGTCAGTGTCTTGGCTTCTACCAAAGTCATATTTTGGAGAGGAACCTAAACTTTTACTTGACTCTGAGATTTCAGTACTTTATACAACACTGGACCGAGGTTAAACACAAAGAGCAGAAATACCGCAACAACCTCTTCAGTATAGTTTGATTTTAAAGTGTTTTAAGTCAGCTTGCCATGAAAACCCCAGTCATGTGAGATGGGTCCAACAATACTTACATTGGTGGTTTGGCTGTGTGAGAGAAACGTGACTCGCGCAAATGGGTCGGAGAGTCCCGTGTTGTCTGCAGCGATCAGACCTCGAGCCTGATACATGTGGCACCGCAGCTGGAACTTGTGCTGCTCTGCAGAAACAAACACAGCAGGTCCAACCACAAGCTCTGCGATGCGCCGACATTCACCTGACGAATCTCTTAGAGCTAACAAGAAACCTCCAAGCTGTGCTACCTGATCACATCTAACCAAAGTCACCGTAAAAGCAATAATCACGTAGGTGATGCCGAAATAAATCAATGCTAACAGAGTTTTTAAAATCATAGAAATTCATCTTAGTTTTTCCTTGCTCATCGGAGGTCACACTGTGTGTAAGGGTTTATTCAGCACAAATTAAGGTTAAAATTAAAGTTTCAAACATGATGTGTGGAAGTGACATCAGTGGCGTATGGTGTGTACAAGTGGAGGATTTAAGTGAAAGTGTTGGAATGTGTGATTAAAAGACAGATATTTGTTGAGCAGAGCAGAGAGGAGTTAGTTGGTAATCAGTGGTTTGACAGCCTCACAAGGTCCTCAGTTTAAATTAGTAAAGGAAAGTGAAAACTCCAACCTAAACCGAAGGGTTGTGACAGACCAGAACTACAGCAAGGTTTCTGGGACCAAGAACTCTGACTTGTGGCTGCTGCATTCAGCTAGAAGAAATTCTGATCAATCTACTATTAAACAATGGACATCAAGGTGCTTCTTCCTCACCCATGCAAAGCAGGTAAGAAGGAGGGCTGTTGGTGTCGGCGCCCTCTGTGGGTGGTCTGTATCCTGCAGGCAGGTCATCCAGCATATGGCTGGAGTCTGAGCAAGCTCCAAACCACAGGTACACGTCCAGCTTGGCTTGGACTGACAATGCTGCAGGTCGCTTCCCTGGAGGCTGCACACACACAAATACAGAACGTTTGGTTGTTTTTTGTGTTCCTACCAGTTGTGCAACAATTAAAGGAGCAGTGCACTATGCATGTTCTAACCTTCAGATACAGCGTTACTATCTTCCCACAGAGAATTCCTCTGGCCTCCCGGTTGCTGGAGTAAAGCAGGTCTCTGGTTCGAAGTCTGGCGTATGCAACACGTTTGTTATTGCTTAGCAACCACACAAACATGTCTGGGACTGTGTGTTGGGGCTGTAAAGTGAGGATGCGTATGCGATCAAGAAAAGTTAGGACACCATGGTAAACATATCAGTCAGACGCTGTTAAAACTTTTCTCACCTCCTCCACGAGGAAGCGTAGTTTTTGCGCTAGCTTAGTTGCTTCTTGTAGCATTTCTTTCACTCCTCTCGCTGCTGTTTTCCTGCCTCCCAGCATCTCGGCCTCTCCTACCATACTCTCCTGCAAAACGCATGCATGTATGTGCTGTGCTCTACTAATGCTTTGCAAAAGCACTTTGCTGGAGAACACAGAGTAAGTCTATACTCACCTGCTGTCCAATAAAACATTTCTTTAGAGCTATTAAAGTCATACTTATTCAGTCTGACCGCAAGAGAAGAACAAATTAATAGAGCCTTTATTTTGCTCTTAACTTGAATACATCTGTAAGAGGGGGATGACTGTTTTCCACCATCATATATGTGTTAAATCCTAATCATTAATCAGATATTCAATTAAAAGGTATGATTCTGGCACTAGTCGATTATATCTCAAAGATTCTTCATTGATATCTAGATGGACCTTCCCCCAGCAGGCACTGCCAGCCTCACCAGCTCTTGTTTGCACATGGTCAGACGTTTCTTGTCCAGGATTGTCAGGTAGCTGCTCTTCAGCTCTGACTTCAGTTTGGCCTCTGCAGCAGCAATAAAATTCCTGTGAAACGCACAACGCATCTTAAAGAGCAGAACAAAACTCCTCCTCCACGATGATACTAGAAACAAATTTTAAAAAAACAACAACTTTTGGTTGTGACAGCTACAGGCGGTTTGCTTGTTGATTAACTGCATGAATATTGTAAGAAGGGCGCCTGGTTGTCGTGTTTTAATTAATGGTGGAGCGACAGCAGTAAGCAGTGAAGAAAAAACAACAATGATGGTGAACAAAGATTTGGTTGAGCTTAGAGTTACATTAACCCAAATCATTGCCATACACTGGTAATGACTAGGGATAAAAAAATGCAGTAGCATAAATGAATTGATGTCAATACAAAAGTCCTAAAATGGGTAAAAATACAAACCTATCTGGCGATGCTTTGCCGAGGAGTAAATTGAAAGGCTGGACGTGGATTTAATGTTATAAGAATTGTAATGTGGGAATAAAATGTGTATTAAAGTTATTCCTCTTCTCACTTGTCATTTCCGTACTAAAGAAAGTCGGTATTTTCACACAGTGGTTCTGTTATAATTTGAGGCGACGTCTTTGGACAACGACTGTAAAATATATCACCAACATCTGATCGTTTTTTCTTTGATACCTGCCAGGTGTGGAAATTTGCAAGTTGCAAATTTAAATCTCTAAGCATAATTTTAGAAACATTTAGATTTAGTAGAGATTATGTAGAATAGGTAAACTCTGCTATCCCAATATGGTGGATAAACATAATGAAATGATTAGTTGCTCCAAGCCTCAGACACTTGGCTGCTGCTTTCCAGAGGAGCAGCGAGAGCTCAGCCGGATTTACCTGGCATCCAAACAAAAATCTCTGAGCGCAGTCCTTAAAGTTGCCTCAGCTGCTGGTTCCAATTTCTTATAAAGGTCTGCAGCAACACATACACCCTCCTCCTGCAGGACACAACGACAGAGAATAATCACAACACGTAGACTGATGAATTTAAAACACTTTTCAGAAATTGATAATCCTTCCAGTTGATGCACCTGCTTTTTTATTTTGGGTGTATTTATGAAGTTAAGATAAAAATATAAATATGTTAATTATTTGGGTTGGAATTTTGTTATTAAAACCTGCAGTCCCACAGATTGATTTATCTTTGAGCCACTGAAGTGATCCATCTTCAGTATGACAAAAAAAAATAAAGGAACTTAGAAATGGGCTCTGCTGTAAACAACATAATACGCATGTGTGAGAGGTTGTGTGTGTTTAAGCATTTCTCGGTTTGTAAGGTACATTTTTCCAGCAGATGGTTCGTTAGCAGGACCCACTGCTCCTTATCAGACTTCTTGGGTCCCATAAGGAGCAGCCATGTGTTTGGGTCAGCAGTTAGGTTTCCACAGCAAAGCGTATCCATTTTCCTTCAGTTTTCAGTCCAAACACAAGGAACATGACAGCGACGGCAGCAACTAAAGCTGAAAACCTTTCGACTTTCTTCTGTTGGGTCTACATGCATGAGCTCAACATTTCATGTGTGAATTGTGTGGGTTGCTTGGCTGGAGAAAAGCAAATGATTGTTGTTGCATCGCCTCCCTTGTGTAAAGCGTGGTTTGAGTTTAGGTCTGGTTTTGGTTTGGGGTTTACTGCTAGCAGTCAGGGTTAGAGTAATGATCAGGGCTGGGCCATAGAAATAAATGAAAAATGAATGGAAGTCAAATCAAAGTCCTTGTGAAGCTAGAAAAACGTCCTGTGTGTGTGTGTGTGTGTGTGTGTGTGTGTGTGTGTGTGTGTGTGTGTGTGTGTGTGTGTGTGTGTGTGTGTGTTTCCACTTACAAACAGCACAGCGATATTTTCCAGCATGTTGGAGTTGTAGAGCCGGTAGGTTCTGTCCTCCCAGCAGCTCACAACACTGGCACAGGGCTTCTTCTTCTCCAGGGGCAAATACATGTAGTGTCTGAACAGAACCACACACAGGAACGAAGCAGAGCTGAGAAGAACGTCTGATTGATGTGCAGTCCACTGAATACATATTCTACAGTTTGTTTTGATGACAGTGACAAATGATGGTCAGTCACAAATCAACTTGAGGAGCTGGCAAAGCTCGATTCTTATTTGTCCTCCTGATCAGTTTTTCATCGTGTCAAGGATAAAGGAAAATCTTGAGAAAAAGATTTTCTAACCCGTGTTTACGAGAGGAGAGACTGAAATTGTAGAAGAAGCAAATAAGTCTGTTCATATAATTTAAGCAGGAAACCCAATTGAAGCTCATTCATTTAAGAAGCAGCCTGTTAAGTTTCCAAGCAGTGTGGATGAACTGCAGAAGACAATCTCAACTATTGAGCAGCAAATTCAGGTTAAACCCACCTGTTTCCCTCAACAATGAGAGGCTTCTCTGGAGGTGTGGTGGATTTTGAGGCTCCGCATGAATCAGAAGGATCTCTGGGGAGGAGCGGTGAGGACGGGACGGTGAGGGAGGAGCCAAAAATGTCACTGCTGTCCGGGAGGTCCAGCACCTTTCTCCTCCGAGTCACTGCAGGACTGGCAGCACTTGGTTGGACCGAAGACTCCAAGACATTGCCATGGTTACCTGAAACAAGACGCACAAGTAGAGAAGGGACCTATTGCTGACTCAACATGTCAGCTCACCCTGACAGTGTTACAACTGAGAAATAATCAACTGAATACCAGTTTGTTTTGTTTTTGCCTCAACTATATATTACAATGGAGGAAAAAAAGACTTGCATTTTGTTTTCTGAGAGGTTTTGTCGTGACTCACCGAGGGAGAATTCAAAGCTGATGGGTTTGTCTCCAATCTTACGGTCGATCAGGGTCGCCTCAAACAAAGCACCAAAAAGCAGGAAGGTCTCATCATCTTCAGCTGGCTGGACATAGAATCAGAAGTACTTGCTCAGTTTAAATGACAATATTTACACTGATGCTTGATGAAGTAAATCTAAACAAGACGAAAGATTATACATGCCTAATTTCATTTTTTTTAATTAGGGTGAAAATGTGAGTTTTGACACTAATTAAGTGCCTTTTTATCTAGAGGTTTTAAAAAAGGTTTTTAAGCTATAGAACCTGGTCCACTCAATATGGAGCTTCATAAATTAACTTACAGTAATTAATTGCAGTGCTGTTTTAGTACAATTTCATTTTGCTGCTTTTATATAAGTATCTTTTTTGGAACAAGCAGAAGGTTTTGTTCTCACCAACGGAGGAGGATCAACAGGCAGGACCTCGGCTGCGCCTGCTTTTCCTTTGTCGTCATCAGCTGCCCCTGCACCTCCTCCTGCTCCGCCTCCAGCAGAAGACTTAGCATCCTTCCCACCAGCTTTTCCTGCTTTTGTGTCTTTGACAGGTTTAATCATCCGACTGAGTTTGGAGTCTGAGCCTGTGCCCCCAGAAAGGATCTCTACTGTCAGTTCTAAGTAGACCCTGCCCCTAAAATCACAAGCACACAGACCAGGGCATATAAATCAGCCACAAGAAGGCACTTTCTTTTAGTTGCAAGCAATATGAAGCAGTATCATATCTTTCTATGAACCTGAAGGAGACTCCCTCGCCGATGCCCTCATTGAGTTCCCCTGTGTCATCGCCCAAAGAGAAGTTTCGAGCCGAGCCGTACAGATTAATCCAAGCAGGACCGAAAGTTGGTAAAAACCCTAAAAACATGAAATAAACAGGGGAGAAAAACCTTATCATGATTAAACACTTACATTTCTTTTCAACCTTCAGACCTGCTCTAGACCTTCATTTCTTCTCACCTTTGTCTCCATCTTGTTCATTGGAAATGCGCCTTAGGTCAAAGTAATGGGTTCCTATGGCAACATCATTCATGCTCCCCTCATCCCAGACCTTAAAGGAAAATGAATATAAGATTATAGGGAATTTCTACCAGCATACACTTAAATTCTTTTTTTTTCAGAACTGTAAATCAGTCAGCGGTACAGAGCTTTCAGACCTGGATCTTTAATCTCTGACACAGAGGAGGAAACATCTCAGTGAAGACAATCTGCTCGTTCCACACGGGGTCTGCCGAAGACTTCTGGGTGGATGTGCGACCCTGAGACAAACGCGATAACAGTGATCACCGTTTTTCATTGAGACATAAGGATACCATGACTGCAACTGTCCTTCATTCTGAAGCCATGCTTTACAGATAATATTGTAAAACAATAAGTTGCTACTTCCTGAACTCAACTGGTTCGTTTTGTATAATCTGGAAATGGCCACAGTTGAGCCTTTGAATGGAAGTGACATGCAGCTCACCACTTGTTTGAAGAAGCTGACGACAACATATGGATCAATGAGTGCTGTGTTGTCTCCTATAAAGGCCTTAGTGACGTTGGCCATAATGCTGGAGTTGTTCCGAGGGAGACCTTCGGCCCGGTACACCTTCACACAGAAACGAGCCCAGGGCCGTTCAGAGGGAAGCCCCTCTGGAATCAGGAGGTTCCTGATGACGGACAATGTTATTCCATACCAAACAACACAGTTAATCTGCAAAGGCAGCATGTAGCATTCGGCCTGCAGTGTGATGGGCGTGTCTAAAACTGCACATTAATTCAGAGGTGCTTCATACTTTTCTATCTGTTCTTCAGCATCACTTGCTTTTTGTCCCGGCTGCACGGCGTCACCTTTCGCTGAGACGCTGATGTCACATTTAACATATCCTTTGACACCAGTGCTAATGTCGCCAGGATTGGTCAACATTGCCCACTTATTGACAAACTGGTGACCTGAGAGAGCAAAGCATAAACACAATTATCCAGTTTATCTCTATACTTTCCATCGGAAGGAACCAACGAGGAAGTGTTGTGACGCTCTGCTACGGACTTTCACTAAGTCATAAAACATGACTGACCTGGCTGTTTGTAGACTGTCCAAACGTCCAGTTTAAAGGACCCCACACAGAACGTCTTCAGCATCTTTGAGTGAACAACCTGCAGAGGATCATAAAAAACAAAAAACACACCACAAAATCAACCTATAAATGCAGCAATAAGAGCTTCACCCAAAATAAATCAGCATTAAAGTGGGAAGTTGCATGTATTCTTATGTTACTACCAACCGTCAGCTTGATGACTTTGTCAAAGAAGATCTCTTTATGGGCAAAGAAATCAAAGACGAAATACTGATGGAGAGAGAAGAAATGAGATGAAGCAAAGAAACAGTTTATATTATAAATTAAAACTACTAATAACTTTAAAGACTCTTTCTGGTAAATGTATTTAAAATAAATGTCAGGAATATTAGGATTGCAGTGATGTAATCTAACCAGCAACATAGTTAACCATCTGTGTTGCATTAATGTGTAGTTTGTGTTGGCAGATTATGAACCAACATGGACGCTCAATCTGCTCGCTCCACACTGTTTCTGGAAACCTGCTTTTCAGCTCTTGCTGTTTCATTTCACCTCATTGTAAAATGGAGCGTTTGTTCCTTCCTTGACGGACGTCTGTTTCTTCTCGTCTCCAATCTCAATCACCACACTGGGGTCTATGTTTTCCCCCACAAGCTGTCTGGCTTCTGTGATATTAACGCCAATCTGCGAAACAGAACAAGATTAAATCATACAACGGGGTCCAGGTAAGACGGAGTTGAAATGTTTTAATCGAAAAGGTTTTGTTTTTCTGTTCTATTTAAGCCGTTGTTGTTGTTGTTGTTGTTATTGTGGTTGTTACCTGGAAGCTCTCAGGTTTTCCTTCGCTGTCCTGAATGCGAGTTTGAAGTTTGGCTCTGTGGAAATCCACGTGAATGTCAAATTTATAGCAAAACCTTTTTTTGTCATCTTGCGGACAAACAGGGAAACAGATGGAACAGAAAACATTCATCCTATCTAAGTTCTCACAATGACGAAGTAAACTAGGCAAATGGCTTCCGATTTACACAGCATCTTTTAAAACCAGTGAGTAATAATTTGAAAAATATATAATAATCTTCTATTCTGCTTTCTCAATCATCTTATAGAGCTGCAGTCGCTGGTATCACCTCCGCAGCAGGATGTTTCTTTTATCTAGTTGCAATATATAACTTACAATATACAAGTGAGACATCACTGTCAATGATTTCATCAGCTTAGATGCAACTTTAAAAAAATTGAAGTTGAGGAGGTTTTTCTGTACAGTAACGTTCAAAGTTCCACCTGGGGGCAATTTGGAGGTGTGTGTGCTTCACCACTGGTATGGTCCAGCGGTGAACCTGCAGCATACCAACGTGGAAGGCACATGAATGTGAAGACTTTGTTGTCAGTGTCAGTTTACAGATATAGACATAGTCCAAATGCAGCTTTTGACCAAAACAACATCTTTTTCATAGTTTCTGTGTGAATTATTTGAAACATTTCATTGTATTTCGTAAACCTGACAATTTATTCCACTTTAGTACACCAGAACTGAGTCCGTTTGCATTCTTTCTGCCAGTTGTAACAGGATGCGTGGTGGTTTGAAATTCTTTTGACTTAACCATAACTGAACAATAATACATAAATACACTCAGATATTGTACTCATCAGTTCACAGTTTGGTAACAGTGGTACCTCTTTGTGTTTGGTTTTATTGCTCTTCTAATGAGAGGCTGGCCTTCTGAGGTTTCCCCTTCCTGTATGAGAGATGCTTCTGAGGAAGCCTCAACCTCACTGTCTGCACACACACACACACACAAACACACAAAACAAGTAAGACCACAGAACTCAGAAACTCTAAGTACTGAAATACCTTTTTGTTCCATATCAAGAAACATTACAGATAATACTTCAATTTCACAGGAATGGCAGTAACAATCTGTTTTCCTAGAAAACTGAAATCACCCATAGAGACCAGGACCGCACACAGTCTCAGCCCGGTACTGACACAGGCTTGTTTGACCAGGGTTCGTCTCACTCCCATGATGACAGGGGACAACTCCTCTGCTTATGATCACAGCTGAGCCTCAGTGATGTTTGTTTTCCATGCCTTACCCACGGCTCCTTTGTTTGCCAGGACCAGGTCAGTGATGTCTTTCTTCTTCTTCTTCACTTTCAGGCCAAATATCTTCTTTTCCTTCCTGCTAAAAGAACAGAAAGTTTGGCATGCAATCAGTCTCACTTTAAGGATTATTTTGCAACTGAGCCATTAAGATTTAAAAAAAAGATCCCAAACGTTTGGTGAAAAACAGTAGGTTAAAATATGGACAAGTCGTTATGAACTGAAAACACCTGAATGGATGTAACTGGTAATAAAATGCTTTCTTTGGAAATCAGTAATGACAAAACTTACTGCACCTGACCTAAATATATTTTCTGTGGATATAACGTTGTTTATTCTTTTATTACACTGCGTTCAATAAAGTTAAACTCAAAGTGAATATTTAATTTTTGCTTTGAAATTGAAACTATTCAAGCAGAACAAAGGCAAATTTGAATTTTTATGGCCAAAAACAGAAACCGATATTTCAGTTTGTTTTGATTTCTTTATGGTGTTTCAAAAAGTCCAGATTTTATTAATTAATTTATTTTATTTTTTTGAGGCAGGTTACAAATTCTGTGAACATATGAGATGCACTGTTTGTTCTGTCCGTCATTTTCTAGCTGAGGAAATACTGAGGACCTGTTGAGGATGTTCACTGCCTCTCTCCCAGTGACCACTGGAGAAAAGCATCAGGTCCCAAAGCAAAGCTTTTCTCTCTGTAAACAGCATGAATCTGAAACTCACAGTCTCTTTCTGATTGTAAATCAACATGCAAAACAAAAATCCTATCCTATTGGTTCTTCAATGATATTTTAAGGATTTTGTAAACTTCTTTTAGCATCATGTAGTCTGTCTTCTTGCTTGGTCAGTCAGACATGTCGACAAGTTCTGAATGCACTCCAGTTACTGACCGTTTTCCATAAAGTGGAAAGGCTGATTTCAGATTCCTCATTTGAGCCTTTCATTAGAGTCATTAGTGGTTCCAATCTTCCTTGAAAATATTAATAATAATACTAATGTTGGCTCACCATAATAACATATGAGGTTTAAACTAAGAAAACCCACCTTGAAGATGCATGATGTGTAGGTGATATTCCTGAATGATTTGATCCATTTTAAGTGAGAATAAATGAAGGGGATCCTAATCTATTCATCACCAGCAATTTTATTTATTATTTCACCCAACTGTTTGAAATGTCTTTCTCTCCGTTTTCATTGTTTAGTTTAATTACTTTGTAGATTTTATGTTCTCAGAGGTTTCCTATTTTTAGTAAATCTGTAAGAATCCCAAAACATTTTTTTTGAATTGTCATAATAGTTTCTCCAAACAAAACAAGACAAACTATTCATTAGTTTCAAAGAAATGTGTAAGTATTTATACTTTTTTTTTTACTTCTTTACAGAAACTATTACAGGCAAGTTTTTAAATAATTGTTTCCAGGGTTTCATAAGAATATTTCAACACCTTCCTGACCCATATAAAAGCTTTTGTCATTTTTTTTAAAGAAGTCATTAACAAATGTACAACTTTCATACCTAATTATATTTAAATATAACACTGGACAGGGAATCTCAGCTCATTAAAGACTCAACAGCTCAAATAGCTGATTAAATGTTAGACATTTAAAGCCAGACCTTCAGACATGTATGCAAGAAAAATTGGATGAAATAACTTTAGAAATGTGAAATTTCTTTGTAAATTCTCAAATATTCCATAAGTGTTGTGGGACGGAATGAACAACAAAACATCAAATGTCTCCATGATGTTCTGCAATGTCACTGTTAAGCAAGCTTGAATTTGAGACGTAAATGGGGGAATCTAAAGAAATGTAAATAAATAGCAAAATAAAATTCCAAAAGGTACAATAAAATAAATTTTGGCTAAGTAGAAAATATACATCATAAATCTAAAACAGCTTTTAGTGGAAAACCTATAGCAACTTATGCTTATAAACACAATTAATTGCAAATTTGATTACTGAGAGCCAATTTCCTACCTTGGTTTGGGATCCATTGGTTCTCTCAGGACAGATTATATGAAGGTTTCCAGACCTGCTCCAGTTTGAAATAAAGTTTAACTGAAATACAGATCAGCTGATTGGCTGAAGTATTTGTTCAGGGAATGATGATGCTGATGATGTGAAACTGAAGGAACATGTGGTTGGCCCATGCACTCGTTTCAACTCTGCATTTCAGGTTCTTTCTTTTCTGTTGTTGAAGCTCGGGGCAGAGATGTTGGTCAAATCATTGTTAAAACGGTCATTTCTCATCATAAAGGCTTAACTCGTGAGAATTTAAAGAGATTTTATTGTTCCACAAGTTCTTCAATAACAACAAAGCTCATCAACTGCCATCTGTTTAACAGACTTAACAGACGATAGGAGTGTTTACCCTGTGTGTGTGTGTGTGTGTGTGTGTGTGTGTGTGTGTGTGTGTGTGCGCGTGTCTATAGGTAGACTGGTATTCTTGTGACCAGGATGTTTGAAACTGGCAGAGCTAACAACTCCACCCCAGGTAAACAGAACAGCTTGCAGCCTGCAGACAGAGATCATGAGCAGCCGGGTGGATCAGAGTCGCCTCAAACTGAAAAATCTTCTCCTTACCTACACTGTGGACATCCAACAGACTGATTTTCTTCAAGAGCCAAAGTGATTGATTTGAGAGTTAGTGTATTTATATATGCCGGTTTAACTCATACTGGTATCTGTCTTTTAATTTATTTGTATGATAGTTACACTGACATAAAGAAAATATACCCTAACTTACAGTTCTGCAGCAAAAATGATCAGATTCATACATGACTTTAACTTAAATGATTAAACCCTTAGATAATGGGTTAGGGTTACTTATTTTCTGCTCACTTGAGGTAAAAAACTGAGTAGAGGGATTTTTATTGACATGAGAAGATTCACACCAAGTCAAAAGGCTCCAATTTCTTTTGCTAACAAAGCTGTACTCTCAAAAATGTAGCCGTCTTTTCTTATTTATTGATTTATAACATAATTAACTAATTCTTTCATTTAAGGTTCCCCATCCTTTTGAATCAGTTGGTCTGTCAAACTAAATTTGCTCTACATTTTTCCAATATTTAATCCATTTAATTCCACTTCCTTAAAACCTTTAGTTAAGCTGACAGACATAAATCAGAAATGATGTGGTACTTAGAAACCAAAACACAGTTATATATTTATTTTTCACAGTGATAAGACTGTAAGTACATTTCAGTATAAGCATAATCACAGTTCCAACATTCAGTTTTTGAATAAGAAATAATTGTTTTCTGTCACAACGTCGCACCCATCATTTGGTTGCAAATGTGTCTCAATTCAAAGGCAGTTTATTGTGTTTCCATGTCTTCAGTTTCACTTTTCCTGCTTTTCTTCTGTTCCCTGTCGGGAGGTTTTATCTGAGAAAGGGACAACCTTCAACCTGGTGTCAAAGTCCAACTTGTCTGTCCTCATTTTACACATCCCTCCCGTTGGCTGCTGCTAAGCTCTGTTCTTCACTTTATCGTCCTGTTTTACATCATCAGCTGCCATCTTGTTTTCTTCAGACTTGAAAGGTTGGCCACTTGTAAATATCTGAAAAGTAGTTACAGTGAGAAAACGAATGAGTCGCATAAAATCTAGAAATCGTAATGTGACTCAATTTGAATTCAGACTAATGTCTTTTAAAGTTAAACTAACGTTTGTAACAACAGAAGTTGGAGATATTGTGTACTGTAGCTGATTCAGACCCTTCAGACTTTGTTGTCTCCAAAGTTATGTCAAACAGATTAGTTTTCAGATACAAAAAATAGAAATGTGGCGTTCAGTTTCTGAGTTATCAGATCAAAGAAACATTTTCCTCTTGGTTTTAAATGTAGTTTAACAACTGCAAACTGTCTTTATGCACTTTGTACTCTGAGTTCTTTGCAGTCTCCCTTTTACTCTACAGAGTCCCAGTGAAAATCACTGCTAGTATTGTTGACAAATGGCATTATCCTGGCACTATTTAAATAAATCAATTTTTTTGCGAAGTTGCTTGATTTTTATGTTAACATTAGATATGCAATGTGTTGCTTTTAATGATTTGGTAAATTCGTTTTGGTTGTAACACTTGCCAAAGTGTCAACTACTAATTTAAGAAGGCAGGGCTACTTCTTCACAGTCTAAACTCAGTCAATGCATTCATTCACCAGGCCACAGGCTACATGCATGGCAAAATCCAGCCGCACTGATTACATGACCATTGCTGAAGTTTCTCCTATTAATAATTTTAAAACTTCGTACATCATTGGGGACACTTTGTCACTATGTCCATCACTGATGTCATGGAAATGAAGAAGTGTCCCTAGACTTGCCAGATAGGGTGTGGAGGTGAGGCATAATAATGGATTAAAACCTCTTTGCTTAGAACAAGAGGAAGGTATGCAAACTTACATGTAACAAAAAACAGTTTTCTTGTTGTTATTGATTTGGGGGACCTCAATAGGTAGTGCTAAGCTTCAGATTCAAGCTCAGACAACCAGCCACTGACAGCTTAGATGGGAATCTTACCTGGGAAATGCTGGCTGGAACTTTAGGAGAAGGAAGTGATGACACTGGCTCGAAAAAGGAGAGATGGACTTTGAAGGTAAGGGTGTCAACGGTTCATGTGAGACTGGAGAGACTGCTTAGTGAGACATTTTGTACAAATGTAGCAAAAATGTCTGGGCTCTTTGGGTAGATGTGGAAAAATTGGCAAACGTAGAAGAATGGAAGACATTAGATGGCTGATTCCACCCATCTAATGTGAAGGAAGTGAAGGATGCAGGCACATACATGTTGATATGGCTCCAAGATAAGGTCCTCCCAATGAGGCAGAGTAAAATAATTTAGGAAAAAGTTTTGTTGGTTGGAAGGAAAACAAGAAGAAGGCTAAAAAGAGATTCAATGGGATAAGCCAGGGATTGATAAAGAAGATGAAAGTCCCTTGTTGTGTTCAAACAAAGATCAGTTGTGTCAGAAGAAGCAGGAGGCTTTTGAAATTGGAAGTCAGGAAAGTAAATAGGCATAGAAAGGATGGGAGGATGATGGGAGGGTTGTTGTTAGGAGTACAGAGCATCAATACCTGCAGGAGTGAGAACCAGGGCTTGCAGAATATCAGACAGAGAGACAATCCCTCTCACCACATCTTCTCTGTCGACCAAAACTAGTCGATGAACCTGAAAGGAAAATATGTAACCATTTGGTTAGAATCTTTTCAGTCACAAGTTAAGTTTGGACACTGGCTTTCTGCAGAGTCTGGATTCGTGACACCTTTGTTCAGCCGCTCTTTTCAAGACACTAGATTATCTTGCTAGTACCTTACTCGGCCTTACCACCATCCTTTGTCACGTCAACTCTCTGCAGCCACTACATCCATAATCCTTCTCTAAGGTTCGTCCTTTCTTGTTTTCCCTGGCAGTTCTACAGACAGCATCCTTTGTCTAGAATATCCAGGCTCATCCCTCACCTTTGTCTGTAAAACCAGTCCACTTCAGCTGTCATTTTAATACACCCATTTCTAACTCTGTCCATTTTGATGACTCCCAATTAAAGTCCAGACCTCCAAATTCCCCAACCCCCAGATTCTCCCTCCTGGCTTTCTGATGAACAACCACTTGCACTAAAGATAACAGTTTCTTAATATGCCAGTACACACTATATTAAGCCCACCAATCCTGATTAACATTGACTACCTGATGTCACACACTATCTTGCTGTTCTTTCGTCTCTCTTAGGCCAGGAGCTCAAAGTGTAACTGGGATGTTGGGAGTGTCAGGGTCAGAGACCTGGATCTTAAAACAGAGGAGCCACTCGCTGTACGCTATTCAGACAGGTGGCACATCTGCTTCATATAAACCAGATTTCTTTTGCACATTTACAACTTGAGGGAAAGACAGTTTTTTAAATCAGTTTTATGTCATCTTGCTAGTGAAATCAGAATGTGTGACTCAGTTAAGTTACATTCAGTAACACCTAAGTCCTGCTGCAGCAGAGTTGGGAATTACCTCAGCTTTAGCTATGCGGTCGATGATGGTCTCCAGTGTTTCGTGTGGATAACATTTAAGGACTCCTTCAACCCAGCAGGATCGTGACGCGAGAGCCTCTTTCATTGTCATGTTTAAATTGTTGTAATTTTTTTGGGCAGCGAGGTTCTTGAGGGGAGACAAAAAACAATGTCACAAAGCTTAGTTTCCTGTTGTATACTTAAAGAAAAAGGAGACTGACTTTTTAAATTCACTTACAATGACATCGAATCTGGAGTACAGTGCCACAACTTTACCTGAAACGGGGGTAGAAAAAACACAGATGAAAAAGTATTTGAAGTTTTACCAACTGAAATATTTGAAATTATTAAACAAATATTAACTTCAGAAGAACATAATGTGATTAATCAGTCAAGTGCACATCACTTACATAACATTTGAGGTCTCCTTCAACCCCTAGTTATTAATGAAACTATGGGTTGCAGATTGTCTGCAGCACAGTGCATGAGCTCAAGCTCACTTGGACAATGATCCTAAGAACATGAACAAGTCCACCTGTAAAAGTTAACTAACTTAAACTGAACTGAGAGGTTGTGGTATGCTGGTTAATGCTGGAAAGCCCTCAAATGTGAAGTCGCACTGGTGTGGATTCACCAGGACTGTGTTGTGCCGTTAAGACTAAATGTTAGCATTGTTTTGGTATACCTTGTTCATTAACCACAGGCAGGGCTGACACTCTTCTTTCCACAAAAATAGCCAGAGCTTCATAGACAGAGGCAGATTCCTGGATTGTTGCAATCTCCCTAAAGGTGCCAATCGACACCTCGTTGATCTTCTTTTGAAGAAACCTTGGTTTAGGAATCATGGAGCCCTAGAAGAGTAGACTCATTAATTTGACGAAGCAAGGGCATTTCTAGAGCGCAGAGTGCAATCTGGAATTACGAACATGAGTCTTTCCTTACAAAGATGTGAAGGAATTTGAGGATCCGCTTGTGAGTCAGGATGTGGAGGACATTTCCAGAAGCTGGGTCAATAACTGGGAGCCGGTGGATCTTATTCTTTAGCAGGGAGTAGATGGCATCAAACAAACTGAAGAGACAAAAATAATTTCTTTAGGCAGGTAGTGGCTCTGTCATGAGTTGGGTTTGCTGAGGAGGTGAGGATGGATGCAGTAGACCCAGGTCAATGTGTGATGATGACGGTTTTAATGGCAAAAGAGAACAGACATCCAGGCAGCACTGGTGAAAAAAGAGGCTAGGAACTCAGATACTCTAGTAGTGCTAGAAGGACACAGGACACATGACGAAGTGGTGACAAGGACCCGACGGGGAGCAGGTAACAGAGGATTCTGAATTAAACGTGTTTATGATGGATATTCTAATCACAATTGTGATGTAAGCAGAAAATCATCAAAAGTAGCAGAAGCATCAGTCTTTGAGTAAGTGAAGGATAAAATGTGCTGCACTTTGTCAAGTGAGTTATTGAAATGTTATTGGAAATCCGTGTTTCAAATGGTTGCTATTTTAATTGAGTCCACTAGATGTCAGTAATGGTACGTCCTCTCCAGGGTCCCGTTAAACAGACTGTCACTTTACACATGGTTCTCAGTTAAACGAGACACAGCTGTAAATCTATAGACTAATGAAACTATTTTATGTGAAACATTCATTTACTAAAGACAATATTATCGCGGTGAAGTGAAGTTTTAATACTTGTTTTTCTTTTACACTCAGTTTTTTGTAAAATCTGGGAAAACAGAATTTAAATAGTTGTGTAGCTATTGCTGAAATAAATGAGAAAATAAACTAAGGCAGGAAATCAAAAGAAGAAGTGTGCCTTTACCTGGATGCAGGTTTGATGCTGATGAGTCTGTTGACTGAATACTGCAGATATATTTCTGTACCACAAAAAAGAAAAAAAACACACAAAGAGAAGCAATTTTTAAACAAAAAGAATTAAAATTTGTGAGATTGTTCTTTTCAATCAAGTTAACTAATTTATTTAGCTACTTAAAGACGATGCAATGCAATCAGTGATTTCACTTATAAGCACACAGTTCATTAATCATGGGATGGTAGCAGAACAGACTGGGATGGTCAGATTTCATCATCATCATCATCGATCATTAATCAGTAATTATTTTGAGCAAAATTCTTATAAAATAACTCAATAAATCTTCAGATCATTTATCTGCGACTACACCCTCACCCTCATTCCAGCCAACAGCAGACAGTTAAAAAAGAATCAAAGCTAATGAGAAAAGGCTATGTGAGTGGGCTCCATAAGTCAATAAGAGATATCTATGTTTCACAGATGATCTATAAATGGATTCAGATGTTGAGCAGAAGTTATAAACTAGCAGGGTATTCCTTTCAGACCTCTCCATGTCTCTATTTTGTGCTCTTCCAGTTCGTAGATCTGAACCTGCAGACAGAACATGCATCCATTAGTCCTGCCACAGAGAAACTTCAGTCAAACTAAACATCCCCCAATGGGAGTTTAATTCTGAAGCTCACCAAGGGAGACTTGTAGTAACGATGAAGGATGTTAATAAAGTCCGTAATGGTTAGCATACCTGCACAGACAAACAGAATTTCTATAGTTACCAGACATGAAATTACACATAGCAGAAATTTGGACATTTGCATGATGAGGAAAAAAAGTCACAGTGTGCATCAGTAATGTTTCCCTTCCATGGTTAGTTTGTGGGTCAAACACTGAAATGTCAAAGACTTTTCTGAGGTGGGTTAGGTTAGAGGCTCTCTGGTCTGGCCCAGTCCCTCTCTTATTGCTGAATCATGAACTCTGACCTTTACTGAGGCAAGTGAGACTCCTGATGCTTCAGTAAGTGTTTTGGGGTCTGTTGGATGACTCACCCACGTCTTGGAGTCATTTTAGTTGGCCAATCACAACAAATAAGCCCCAACAGAGCAGAACGGTTAAAGTGGTTAAAGTTACTCCACTTATTAAATGTCACCTCAAGGCGGGTAAAAAGTTGACACAGGATTGTGGAACCATGGAGCAACAAATGATTCCGGCAACTTCTTCACACAGAGTGGACAATTAGATTGAACCGGTTCAGGAATCATGAATAAATACTGAGATGTTCCTGTTCCCACCTACAAAACACTGCAGCTTGCTGTCCCACAGCGGCGCCGCCCGCACTCCGTTCGCCACCAGAGCAAAGAAAGCCTTCTTCACCTGAGAGACACAAAAACACGATTAATAAAATCCAAACGCATATGAAAGCAATTTGTGCTGCCGCTGCTAAAACCTTTGCACCTGCAGCGTTGTATCGAAGATGACCAGTTTGGAGCTCCTGGGCATGGCATCATAGCAACTGTGACTCTTCATGAAATTCATGTAAATGTAGGTGTCAGGATCTGCTCCTGCAGGGGGCGCCATGGGGTACGTGGCATATGTGCAGACACCTGCGAAAAAACACACAAAGTGAGCTTGTGACAAAACTGAGAGCCTGTGAGAGGGTAGTAAATTCTCATGTGGGGTTTATAGAATGTAGGTGCGTGTCAAGCTGCAGGGTGGTTTTAATGATCCACATTGCCGTGTTTTACAGAAATTCCTCAGAGTGCAGGAATGTTCTGTCAGTGCAACATTAACTCTCTGCTACAAACAGTTTGGCTGCAGAAGTGCTGTTGAGAAAGGAGCAGTTGTAGATAGAAATGATGCCAATAGACAATCATAATGCAGCAGAGATGTGAGTGGAAAGGAACGACCTCTTCCATCTGTTGTTGGACCTCCGTGTAAGACACAAATTGTCCAGAACAAACACCGTGTTCAAGCACATGGTGATTGGTGAGTGTACTTTGGCCCAGGCTACCTTGGGCCAAAGGTCAATGATTGATTTTGTAGTTGTATCATCAGAGCTGCAGCATGCTGTCCAGGACACTTGTGAAGCGAGGGGCAGAGCAGTCCACTGGTCACCCCGATTGTCCAGACATTTGATTAGGACACACAGAAACTGCACACTGACTCATGAGCGCTGCACTCAGCCTCAGTGATGTCTGTTTGTCAGCAAGACATATTAAGCTAATCTTGTTCTTTTCAATTTGTGGATATTTTAGAGCATTGCAATACATACATTTGCTTTGTACTGGATGGCAAATATTTTCAAGCTTATATGAATTATGTATATTTATACACAACTTAGCATCATTTGAGTCCTAAACGCTGCTCTGTTAAGAGAGATCAAGCAAATTTAAAAGTTAAATCAACATCTTTTTTTAAAGGATTAGATACCTCTGCTCCTCACTGAGAGAACCTCTTCTTCCTCGTACTCATCCATCTCAAACAAGGGGACCTGGAAGAGGGAACATGTAGCATTTACATTAGGCTTCTAGGAAGACACACTTATATGGAGGAAAACTACTGTACTTGTTTTGTTTCTCTTTGTTTGACCTTAGAAGTCAAGTTTCTGTTCACCAAGAAAAACTCACTACAACCTTTAAAAAATAGGAGATCGAAGATCTCTAAAATAATGTTCCTGCCACTCTCCTTGGAACTGGTGAGAGTTGCTGTGATTAACTGATTTTTTTTGTTATATGAATGAATCAACATGAATCAACACTTTGTCATAATTATTAACCAGGATGTACTTATATAAGAAGACATTTTAGCTCAAAGTTTTTTACTTCGTAAGCAACTGAAATGCTGAATTACTGGAAGCTCAATGTTCTAGACGTGAAACATTCAGGGGAGTAAAATTACCCAAAATGTCAAGGAAATCTTGAATTCTTCAACTTTTATCACAGTCATTCAGTGAATGGTTCAATAAAACAAATAACTGCCATGTTTTATTTGATAGAAGATAGATGTGTGTTGAGTTCCAGTAAGAACAGCAGTACAGAAATGGCAGAACAACATGGCGTCTGTTATGTGACAGAAACAAACATGACGGCATGTTTGTTTCAATGCTATCATTAGTCACACCATAGTGAAGCATGCATACCAATAAATGTGTTTTATCACCACAACAAGCGATAAAAAACTAATCCTGGGAAAAATGAATACATGGTTTTCAAAATACATAAAATAACATAATAATCTGAAAAGTGTGGCATGTTTTCAGAAGTCATCCCAACAACGAGAAGTAGCTCTTGTAATAAACTCAGCAGTTCCACGAGGTGTTTGCTAATTGCTGCTGGCTAGTTTGAAGGAGCTGAGTGGAGGAGTGAAGGGGGAGGGACGTCTGTGAAGCTTAAGCTTGGAATCTGCAGCTCTGAGGCGTAGCTAGGTCCACCCAGGTGTTTTGCACAGCTGAATGGTTGCCATGGAGATTGGAGGATTTCTCAAACATTTATGAATGAATCAAAGCAACACTCTCGATATGTTTTTGGTGAGGGAATAAAATTGACATGATGTAAAGCTAAAAAAAAACCTGCCGCTCTAAAAAATAAATAAATAAATAACTAAATACCAGTCACTGAATACCTCACCCTCATATTGAAACATGGCAATGGCAGCATCATGTGGTGGGACGTTTAACCTCAAGATGGCCAGTGATGCTGGTCTGTGTTGATGGGAAGATGAATAGATCTAAAGTCAGAACTAAAACCTCTCAGAGGCTGCAAAAGACCTGAGAGCGAAGGAAGGAGTCGCCTTCCAGAAAGACCCCAAACATTCATAAAGAATCCTAATAGTTTTGACTGTGCATTAGTCTGTGATTTTCCATTTTGTATCATCCCGCATTACATGTGGTTATAATGTGATGAGAAAAGTTCCAAAAGGAAGAATATCCTTTGCAGTACATCACATCCTGAGTGACTGTCCGCTACAGGGCCATGGACCAACATTAAAACCTTTTCATGTCTGCTGCTGGTCATCAACCGGATCCTACAGTTTGGCCTGAGTGTATTTATCTTCACATGTTGCACTCGGACTGGACCTGTAATAGTAGCCGGTGTCTTTTCCTTTACAGCTTCTCACTTACAGAGCCGTGTCCAAACATGGATACTAACATGCATTCCCGGACAAATCACCAAGGAGACTCACCTCTGCAAAGGAATCCATGGCCAGGAAGACTGGGAGCTCTGCCTTTGTGGAGACAATGCGATCGGTGAAGGAGCATCAGATCCCACAGCAGGCTGCACAGGGAGGCCAGAGATGCCTGGCGACCGTGTCAGACCATGAAGTAATGAAGACAAAAGTGTAAAGAGAAGGTGAAGACAGCCAGGAGAAGGAACAGAAAGAATGGAGCAAAGAGTTTGGTGAGGACCTCCTGTCCTCCGGACAGCTGGGTCTGAGTGCCTGGGAGAGACTGGGGTCTAAATCTGGACTGAGGGGTGGGAGACCTGTGGCATTTACAGAGGGGGAGGGAGGGGAAGTGGGGGGGTGTAAGCAGGGGCTGACAGAGATTCTACATGCTCGTTTAATTGCAAATCAGATGGGACATCTTCATCTGTCAGTGGGAATCATTTGATTGCTGTAAGTTTAACCATTGAAATGCATCTGAATGAACAGGATGTGGCTTTAAACAGAGGACAGGCTGGTGGACGGGTGGGCATTCCTATGGTCCCATGAGGAACGCTGGTGGCACACACACACATGCACACACACACACACACACACAAGCACGGTTTGGGTCCTAAAAGGACATAAGCCCCTCATTGAGCTGGAGGTGTAATGTGCAGAGCGTCTGCAGGTACACAGCCACTCTAAACAGAGGAGTTTAATAAACTGTCATGTCTCTATTGTCTCAAGTCTGGGATTGGAAATAATTATTTCATGCTTCCATTTAATCTCCACACACAAATCTTAGCAAAACCTCCATAGAGAGGTTGCAAGTTGTTCAGAATGCTGCTGCTGCCTGGCTTCTGGCAAAATTCCCCAAGTTTCACGCGTTACTTGGATCTTGATGAAGCGACACTGTTTTATTTAGTATGAAATTTAAGATTATTGTATTGATTTGGGGATCTGTTCATGGACAGGTACCAGGCTGTACCAGGGGGTCCCTGACTGGTCCCTTAGATCAGGGTCTGCTGATGGTTCCCTGTGCTGTACAAGGCACTTTTTACCTCAACAGCTGGACACAGAAGTTTAGAGGACTTTTCTAATGTTATCAAGCTAAAGCGAGGTGAATAATTAAATATTTGTTTCATGTGTTGATGCATCTTCCCAAGCAGAAAGATTTAAAACTTTATATATATATATATATATATATATATATATATATATATAAAAATGGCGATAGACTCAATGACTTGACCAGCAGTCAACATCTCGGTCTATTTCAAATTGTTCTTATATGAATCCCGGGTCTTGCTTTCTGTCAGCAGAATATTGTTCTGCCTCAAATAACCAAATCTGAGGAGCTGTAGTTGGGCTTTGAGTGATTATATCTTTACAAAATAAAAATAAAAAAACAACCAGAAAAGATGATAAAAGCAGAAATGGATGATCAGCGAGAGCAATAGACCAAGACAGATTTCCATTACATCAGTCAGACTCTTTGCATGTTTCTGCTGGTCTAAACTGAAATCTTACAGGGGATAAATAATGTGCTTTGCAGTAAGCTTGGGAATTTGTGCAGTATTTTTATTTTTCACAATGGATATAGTTGCAGTTAAAATAGCTTTAGAAAAAAAAGATAATTAAAAAAAAGCATAAATATGTTGCAAACAGTGGTGAATCATTTAACTGAAACCAGATATTTACCTTCTCTGCATAAAGACATAACCTTTTATTATTTCTTGCTGTCTGTTTGCTAAATGGCCTCTGATTAACGACACAGACTGTATTCTACAAAATAAACTTCCAAATGAGGGAAAAAAGTAAACTGTTATCTGTGCAGAGAATCAGTTGTTCTCTTGCAGCAGCTCAATGCTGCTATAAATAGTTAATGCTCAGTGTAACCTGAACGTCTCACACAGCAGGGGCCTTAAAGCTGCACTGCAACTGTTTCCCTTTCTTTTAACTGGTTTACAATGAACTCAGTTCAGCTGTTATAACGCATTCATTTCTTTTTTAAGTAAATCGTACCAAAACCTACATCTCAAGACATGCTGTTGTTTTCTTGTTTCAATCTAAACAAGCTTCTCACATCTCAGCTTGGTTGAAGAGCCCGTAACTTTCTCGGGTCACTTCCTGTTTGCAGTTCATATCAGCTTTAGTCTTTTCAAACTGCAGCAGCTGACGAGCAAAAGCCTCACCAGTCCAACAAGCTTCAGAGTTTCAAACAGCTTACAGCTGAAGTCCATCTCCTCTCCTGAAAATCCACCACCATTCCTCCTGAGAGGTGGCAGAAAGACGCTCCTGTCACTGCAGGGCTTGCTCGGCGTTTGGTGTGAGGTCAGGGTCAGGACACCAGCAACGACGACATCGCTTTGAGAAAAGCATTGAGGATAGACAGAAATTCTGCAGGAATTACAAGAAGACGACTCTGTAACGAGTTCTCCCTTGCAGAGATGAAAAGGTCTCTGGTGTTACAGCAGCAGAAACAGAGCGGGACTTAAAACGTTGTCCCATTGATTCACTGATCATCTGGTGAGGCTCTGTGAATTTTCCAGCCTGGTGCATCACAGTGTCCCGTGGATAAGTGATGACAAACTGGCTCAAAGATCTCTGATCGTTTGGAGTCCCAGTCAGAACATTCCTCAGTTCACTGAGAACAGAAGCCAGTAAACTGATCAACGAGACGAGAACAGAACATCTGTCTGGGTTTGTTCCTCAGGTTCTCCAACCTGGTGGGAGATAATATTGCCCATTATCTGAAGGCAATATTTTCTTTAGATAAAAAAAAAAAGAACAAGATTGAACCAGAGCTCACATGCATCCAGAGGACAGCCGTAATTCCTAACAGAAGTTTTGATTCACTTCATTCTTTTGCTTAAGAAATTGTACCCTTTATCCCCAGAAGTGACTTTATCTGGTGCAAAGGTAATTATTTCAGTTTTGTCTATAACCAAGTTTGAATATCACCTGCATAGCAGTGGTAGTAGTTCCTTAAAGGTTGAGAGAAATACAAGAGAAAAAAAAAACAAGCTCCAAACCAGAGCCTTGGGGAACACCACAGTATGCTGGGTGATGGAGACATGTACTAACAAATAGTTACAAAAAATAAAAAATCTGTCAGATAGATATGAAGAAATGTAGACCAAAGCAGATCCCTTACCTGCATGTACAGAAATAGTTTTGCAGGGGTTTTGTTGCAAACCTCTAATTCCTGAGTTAAATTAATAATTTCTATTTTTCCTCAACATTTCTTAAATTCAAATTACAAGGTCATTTTAGTCTTGCAACAGCAACTTCTAAACAATGTTAGATTACAGTGATATACACACACTATATATATATATATATATATTTGCATTTTAAATAAATGATCCACATATTACAATTGTATATCAAATAACCTTTATTTGCTCCATGTCAACCTGAGCATTTAAAACATCCTTGGACAAAGATTGGTGGATAAAAAGATCCAGAGGTGCATCTGTGAATGGAAACAACAGAGGATGCCTCAGTCTGGAGGACACTGCTGTCACAGAGGCTTAAGGCATGTTTAGTCAACCAGCAGCAGCTTCTCTGCAGACAGCTGGGGATGGAGATGTTTTCAATGGGATTTATTACACAAGTCAGACTTTACCAAGTACTGCAACCAAGTCAAACGTTTGCAGTAAAATAGCTGTTCCTCTCATAAATATGCTCTGCCTCATAATTTTTTATTCTATTTTGTTCTGAGGACGTCAAGGACACCAGACTTGTTGAAACATGTGGTCCTGGTCGCAGCCTGGGGAAGCACTGACTTTACCCATCAGATTTCAGCAAGCAGTTTCAAAATAAGCAAGTAACTATTAATTAAGCAACAATTCACTCATGTTTCATCGTCTTTCTAATGTTTCTGTGATGACACTCAAGGCACAACTCTAAGGCAGGTGATGTTAGCACTCAGCTCCATAGAAACCTGTCAGAACCGACGCTGCTCTGTGCAGCAGGACCCCTGGTGGTCGTTATGTGCAGCTACACAACAACGTCAAATCAGTCTAATCACTGCCAATTGGTTTTGTTCTGAGATGACTGATGTCAAACTGTGCATATTAAACACTGTTCTACTGAAAAGAACAGTGAAACAGGAACATTAGTTTAGCAGCTGTGTACAAACGGGGTTAAAAAAAACAACTTCTGGAAAATACTAAATATTAAATTGGCAAACAATACAGAAACACTGGGCGCTTTTCAGCTTTGTGCATCCTTGATTTTGTCGCAGGAAGTCCACTTCTCGTCTTTTGCATCGGAAAATCCCAGCTGCCTCCCACAGCAGCCGGGTTTGACCCTGAAATACTTGAACTACGGGATTTACTTGCTCTCATCGCCATAACAGAGGTAGAAAGTTAGTCCGACTGAAACCTGTTAAGAAGAAATACGTGAAGCTCAAACAAACGTCCACTCAAGCTACTTGGAAACATGTGAGGTGAAAACATAAAGTAACAGCTGCGGTTAGGCTTCAGCTGAGAGCAGCCCTTCAAAAAGCCTTGGACACTTTGATTGCGTGTTGTGAACAGGACCCTGCAGCCCGACTCCTGGAGAGGCAGTGAGGATCAGCACCGCATCGGCCTGGAGGGGAAAAACGTGTCAGCTGGTGTGAATCATGCAGCAGCTCAGAGTTATCACAGTGAATTCTTGCTCTGAGCCGACGGAGCTGGACAGAATCCTCTACTCGGCCCACAGACCTCAACGCAGCCTGATGGGCTCGTTTCCATGCCGATGTTTGACATGCTGACTGAAATAAATCTCACGTTACATCCCGTTCTGCTATCAAAGTTCCTCCATAGCCGCAAACCTAGCACCTCAACGGACCGAGACCATGGCAACCTGCCAGGCCCGGGCGAGTCAGAGAGGTGCAGACAGAAGGGACACGTTGGGACCTCTGGGTATGTCCAGCTTTCAGGACAGGACACAAGAAGTGACACAACGTCCTTTCATCACCAGAGCAGACGGGGGCAGGGGTCACTCTTTGGGGTCCCCTGAAAAAATGTCTGAAAAATAAATATGTAGAAGCTTCTCTGCTTGAATTTAGCAGAAATTTCAAGATTGATTTTCTAAAGGCCACAGGAGCAGCTGCTGTTGTTCGTCCCTCTGACGGTCCAGTTAAAGTAAACCTGAACAGAGTCCTTCGTTCTTTCTGCTCCAGAGAGTTTGGAGGACTCCGTGGTACCCAGTTTCTGTGTCAGTTCTGGTACCAGATAACATCAGAAGGAGGAAAAGTGCTGAGGCAGCAGGTTCTGAATGGGGGTGGGCTGAGGGCTGGCACAGGCACTGCTGCCCACACTGGACCCTGTACTCTGGGAGCTGAGCAGGCTGGAGACAGACGGCGACTCTGGGTCTGAACAGTCGTCATCAGAGGCGTTACGGTGGCTGACCACCACCCTGAAACACAACACACACACAACACAACACACACACACAACACAACATACACACACAGAACGATAGCGTCAGGACTGTCTGCAAGTCAAACACATACAGAAAAGGATTACAGTAAAGCAAATTTTAAACTCCATGTCTAAAGTCATGATGGACTAACCAGGAAGACAATAACTGAAGTGAGTGAGTTTTTCTTTTCATCTCCAAAAGGTTAAATGCAAGTGTTCCTATTTTGAAAATGTTTTTGACACTTCATGGTAGAGGAGCTGCATTGCTTGGATTGGTTTCCATGGCGCTGTGGCTCTTTACCTGGATCTGGATGGACTCGGCACACCTGGCTTCTGGGCTTCCGTCCTCGACTTGCAGCTACTCGTGGTCCACTGGACACAAACAACCAAAAAAAAAGAAAAAGACACCAACGTTTAACATCTGCAGCTCTCAGCAAGGCGTCTTCCCTCTTGGTTCCACCTTCTCAGTTTCTGTTCATCTATTCTGATACCACAGCACTGTTTAAAAAAATGAGGTAAAGAAAAGACTAACCTGCAGCTCAGTCATTGTGGCTTCAGATCTATGGAATCCAACTAAGTATAGCAACTTAAATAAAAAATGTTCTTTTACATATTTGTTGAAATTGACACTTTGTAGTAAGAGTATGGTATCAGACAGACAATCTGTGAAAAGATGGAGCTCCTCTGCCTTTTCCCAGTTCTCCCAGTGATACTGGACACAACATTCTATAGCTTTAAGGAAGCTTTCTATGAAGATCAATCGTTATTAGTATTAATGATGGGACCAATGCCACCATATGCGAGAAGGCAGCTGGTGTTAAACCGCTCTGCAGCAAAACAACATTTCATTAATTCAAAACAATGAAATAGCCTTGAAAACCAGCCTTTTTGATAATGAAAAAAAACTGGTCCTCTTCCCTCAGCAGCTTCATCTACACTGAGGAGTACAGTGTTGTCAGGCTGGTGTGTTTATGTTTACTGGACAGGATTTCTTTTATTCCAACTAGATTATTTCTGATCAGGGCCTCTGTGTGAACAACTGCATGGTTTCTCTGTGGGTCTCTAATCAAGTTAGACGATGATGAATTCGGCGAGAAAAAAAAATTCAACCATCAAATAATTGTACCTAAAATCTAATTTTGTGATCATGTGTTTAAGGCCCTTGCTTCTCTCTTCTATTTCCTCTTCTTTATGAAAGCAGCTGTCCTGCCTGGATAACCTAACGGGGCTGCGATGGCCTCTGGCCTGGCTGGCGCCGGAGCCTCTCACCATGTGAGCGGAGTCCCTGCTCCCCAGATGGATTCCTTTCTGACAGAGAAGCCTCAGCAAACTGATGCCTGCACACAAGACACAAAATAAAAATTCACCAGGTTACGTCGCTGGCATAAATAACTTTCCCTCCCCATGCAAGTACTTTAGTTAGATCATGGAGAGAAACACAATACTAACTCTGTTTGGGCCCCTATTTATAAAACATTCTAAAAAAAAGACTGCAGGTTTTCTCATGTAGCAAAACGGATGCAGTTCAAACAATTCTAATCGAATTTTTCTTCACCGTTTGGCACTAAGCGTCCTGCTGGAAAACAGAACTTATTTTGCCTGGGCTCTCACATTTGGTCCGGTCATTGCAGTGCTTCTGCTCCCAATGATCCAGCAGGATGTTGAGGTATCTGGGACATTCAAAGAAGCGAAGGTAGCGTGATGAAGACTGCGATGGGAAAATGCGCTCGAACTCTCCTCGTCGATTCAGTTCGTCTTCGCTCTCGGCCAGGACGCGGACGTCCTCGGGAGTTAAAACGTCCAACACTGATGATAGGAGGTCCTTTATGAGGCAGGAGGAGACAAACAAGTTAAAAATAAAATTTTCTCTTTGTGAGGAGAGAAAAAAGACAAACTGGCAACACTGTGCATGTAGTTTCTTTCAAATGTTCTCTAATAAAAACAGGTGATGTTATTTTATCAATAGACTCACCTGCTGTAACAGAGCTGTGTGCATGTGTTTGTTTACCTGGTCAGCATAGCGCTGGTCAAGATAAAAGGCTCGTTTTACTTTCTCATCAGCAGACAGATCAAATTTGCTCTTTCCTTTGTTCCCTCCATGCAAACTACAAAACAGAGGCACAAATGTTAATCTTTTTCCTGAGAATTGCATGAAAGAAAGAAAAAAAAAGGTAACCAAGGCAACCCCTTTTTTCATCTTGAACACAGAATCCCAGCGATAGAAACCGAGATGTAGAAGCTCCTCCCTACCTGCTGGTGGAGCTGGAGGCACTGCTGCAGGAAGACACCACTTCTTCTCTCGGGGGAATCCTGAGGCCGGCCAGGTTCAGGAGGTCTCTGATCATCTGGCCTTTAATGGAAACATCCAGGGCAGAGTTGGAGTGGAGGCTGGAGGACAGAGAGCAGAGCTACAGACGCGCTTCCACAGCCTTTCATCTGACAGCAAGCGCAGCGGTCTGGGTGTCACCTGGGTGATATGTTGACCTCCAGGATCCAGGGTTTGAGGTTCTCATCCAGCATAATGTCGAAGCCAAACAGCTCGTGGCAGCTGTGAGGTGTTTTCACGTACATCTTCAGCAGGGTGTTTACATATGGCTCAGAACTGAGGAGCAAACACATAGACGAGGAAATGTGTTTGATTCTAGCATCGTTTTAAGCTTTCCATACAAACACGGTGTTTGGTCTATGAACAAGTCTGGGACAGACACTGTGGCTTTGACTGATGAAGCCAAAGTGATGTTAGAACAATGCTCTGTGTAGGACCTGGACTGAATTTGTAGTTCAAAGCGTAAAACTGGTTTACAAGTCAGAACTTGCTGGCTGCTGTTCTTTAAAAACAGTTTTCAGATACAGTTGTGTTCAGAATAATGACAATGTGTTAAAAAAACATATTTGGCTGATTCTTTGAGTTTATTCATTCTTCTTTATTTGGAACAGAAAGTTTTTATCATTCTCTGCATTCTTTGTGTTTTCCCCTTCATCAACTTTAAAAGCCATGTTTAACTCCTGAATTTCCCTCTGACGTTGTCTAACCAACATGTCCAACATATTCTCCTTATACAGGAACCGCCTGCTTGAATTCTGTTTGCTCCCACAATAAATGAGCCCTGGGTTTATTTGGAACACACTCTGAGCAAACCATGATCCAACTATGCTGAATCAGCACATGTTATTCTACTATAATTATTAGCAATGTAGAAATGTCACTTCTTTTCAATCTGATCTAGTTAGCGTTGATGGAATACACTTGATTTAAATAAACTAAAAACTAAACATTGTTTTTATTGATGTGATTAAATTATTTTTTTTCATTAAACAATTTAGAGTCAAATGTGGAAACGAGTTTGATCTTTAAAACATCTGCTAACTTTGTGAACTTTTTTTCCCCCCAAAACCAAACTAAAATATTGTCATTGTCATAAATCCTATAAAATGTATTGCATCCTGAGCTGAATGAGTGATTAGACCTTGTTAAGTGTTTGTGACAGAACAACTGGATCTAATGTTTTCATTCAGGAAAGTTCTCTGAATGTGAACTTACGCTATAATAGTTTTGATCACAATGTCTTTGATCTTCTCCCATATCTGGTCAGTGTTGATGCCTTTAGAGCCAAGGAAGTTCCACAGAGCCTTCAAAGCCCTGAAAAGACACAACAGAAAAATATTTGACTTTAATATTAACAAAACGGAAAAGAAGCTGTGTTGTATTGGCTGAACGTCTCAGATCAAGAAAACATGGAGCAGGAATTGTGTTGCTAAATGAGGCGGTAATGTTTTTAGACATTTCTTCATCAAAATTTCTGAGCTTCTGGCATTTTTGCAATTATTAAAATATTCATTGTATGTGAGCATCGAGGGCAGAGAGAATCCAGCCAACAGGACACACATATATAACTGAGATGCAGAATGTTTATGCACAAGTTGCAAAAATTAAATACTTCATTCAAGTATCCTCTGTGATTGTAATGCTTCCTATGAGTTACCATTTGTGTCCCTGGCAGGCCTTGTCATCACTGTTTGTCTGGTACTCAGAGTTCTTCTTGTTCACGCTGTAGTTGGTCAGGTGCATGAACTTGTTGTTTAGGGTCTTCTTGGAAGACGAATACCTGCAGAGAAACAGAACCTCGGCCTCAGTGGGGATCAGTTCCAGTCCACAGAACCCTACAGGATGTTGTTCATTCTCACTTGCAGCTGGCGAAGCGGACCAGTCCGTCAGAGAACAGGTAAATTCGGAGCGGCTCGTAGGATGTCACGTAGACGTAGATCCGCAAGTCAAACTTGTTCCCGCCAATGAGGTAGGGTTTGTGAAGGTACCTGTAGATAAGGAAGCAGAGGGAAATGTTTCCATACACACACCGACAATGTGCTTTGGTCAGATCTGTGCTGCTTACTTCTGCACCAGTAGTGGCCTCCTGCGGGGCAGCTGACTCCATTTGTGGATGACCTGGATCCCTATTCCTCTGGCTGATGCAGGCTGGGAGACAGGAGAACAACATTAAGGAAAAACAAGTTGTTTTTCTACCTATAAGAGACTCGATGTTTAAGCTGACACATCTGGTCTCTGGTCAAATTTCCTGATTCACCAAATTGAAAATCGGTGACATATTCTTTCACTCATCGTTCTGCCATTTAGTAAAATGATGTTATTTTGGTGATTTTAAATAACTGAGGCAAAAGACATTTGGTCAGATTTGACTTCAGTGAGAAAAAAAAAAAAAAGGCCTTTGTGTCTTTTTATTTGACGTGTGCAAACTAGAGGTGCGCCGATCGATCGGTCACCGATCATAATCGGCCGATTTTCGTGAAATCGGTGATTATCGGGATCGCCGATCATTGGCTTCGTTACCGATACCGATCACCCGCATCTCATTTCTCAGCCTGTCTGTCCAGCTGTTCTCGTCTTTCCTTCACGGCGCAA